>CAJVQA010006667.1:0-14657 GCA_910591915.1 Cetraspora pellucida | reverse complement strand
ATCTTCAAATATTAAATATATTTATTTAATTGCAAGTTAATATGTAAAATTTTGTATAATTGCATTTTAATTCAAATGTATCAAGTTAGTATATTATGCTTAATGAGATAACCAATAATTAAATGAAATTAGAAAATTAGAAAAACTATGCATAAGAGTCATAAATGTGATTAAAAATAAAAAAATCTTTAAAAAATATTCAAAAAAAAGCAAGATAAAAAGAAAATATAAGCAAAATAAATTGTATATAGGATATAATAAAAAAATAATTATTATAATAGCAAATAAGCATATATCTAAAAAAAGAATATACAATACAATAGCAAATAAAAAAATTAGCTAGAAAGAATAATAGTAAAAAAGAGATATTATAAAATTTCAAAAATTAATCATATTTTATATTATATTTATACAACTCTTTTTACTAATCACTTATATACAAAAAATGACAGAAACAATCTGAAAAGTTTCTTAAAAATGATTGTCTTATTCAACTCTACAAGCATAAAGAAAAAGATAAAGCTTGTACTAAAGATATAGCAAGTTAAAAAGCAAGTAACCAGGTCACTTAGTAGTAGAGATAGAGGCAAAAAATACTTTATTCAAAACATAGAAAAGTACATTTGAGAAATTTATTATAACTTGAAAACATAGATCTGTTGATCACTACAACACATGAATAGACAAACAAAACAAACACATGTTTGGATAGACATATATACAGATCTAATTAGGATAGTAGACAGCACATAATATAGAAAATTCAAGAACAAGCAAGAAATAAGTAAGAAATACTAACAACAAGCCAGGATAATGAATATTATACAAAACTAAAAAAAAGTCTAATGTTGATTTTTATTAAAAGAGCATACTTGGCAATAAATAGTATATATAACAAAGTGTTTTTTAATCAAGCTAGCAAAAATTATACAATACTGAATAGAGAGGATAAAAATCATTGCTATGTTGATAGAACAAAACTTAACAAAGGTTGCTTTACTTCATATTACAAGAGAAATAGTTATATAAGCAAAAAAAGACCTGCTAGAAAAAAAGATTAGAATAACTAAACAAAACAAAAATGAGTTGATAGAAGAGTTTGTGTAAGACAAATGCAAAATAAAGAAAAAGAAGTACAATAGCAAGTTGCAATAGTAAACAGAAATCAAGAAAAAGCATATAAGACAATATAAAAGATCAAGAATGAGAAAACAAATAGAAGAGATACACAAGATGACATAAAAAGCTTGCAGAAAATGGTAAGTATAAAGGTAAGTCAAACAACTATTAAACAAAAAGAAAAAAGCACATTTACTAACAAAAAAGATGTAGAAGAACAAGAAAAGCAAGAACAAAAAAACACTGAAACATATAGAAGAGACTTAGAACTTAGCTCAGGAATAAAAATAACAGAAGAACAAAATAACAAAGGAACTACAACTAGAAAGAGAAATTGATATAGTTAGAGCATCTTTGAAGAAAAGCATTTGGGCATTTAGTAAAAAAAGCTGTAACCAAAACAACAGTTTAATTGCCAATATATCAGTACACAATGTGCCAGAAAAGATAAAAAAAGAACACATACAACTTATCAAATGGTTATTAAGAAGCAACTCTTATGTCAAAGACATTAAAGAAGTCTTTAAGAAAGGAAACTTATAGATAAAAATAGACTTTGATTGTAAATATAGCAGAAATGATGTAATACAAAGAATTAGCAGAAAAGAAAGTGATTGTTACAAAATGATATCAGAAGAAAAAAAAAAAGATAAAAAAGAAAAATATAAAAGAACAGACAAGGAAGATCAACAAGAGAGAAGCAATCCACTAAGATGAGAAAAAAAGACAAGCAAAAATCAATATGAAATGAATGAGGAGTATAAAAACAAAAATTACTTAACAGTATAGAACCTATCGACAGATATAAACAAAAAAGAACTAGAATATATCTGTAGAAAATTTGAGAAAGTACATATAGTAAAGATCAAAAGATCTAAGTACAAAGCTCTAGTAGTTATAAAAATAGAAAGAACAAATATAAAAGATATTTCATAGGCTATACCAGTTAATAATAATAAACTAGTACAAGTAACAGTAGAAAGAAAAGACCATAAGGCAAGAGAAAGTCAAAGAAAATATATGACAAAGTTAACAGAACTATCTGGAAATGCCTCAGAAGTTTTACTTCTTTGATGTCTAAGAAGTAAAGAAGTAAAGTCAGTTTACATACTACTAAACAGAAATGAAAATCAGAAAAGGATAGCTATATTTATGTTTGCAACTGAGAAAGACATAAAGATGGCCTAGTCAAAACCAATTATGTTTAATAACTTCAGACTGTATTAGATAAATAGAGGAAAAAAAGAAATAAAGAGAAAAGAAAGTATACTAGGAAAAAGAAGAAGAAGTTAGAATATATTTAGCCAAATGTTAGACATAGAAGATAGCAAAAGCAAAGAAAGAGAACAGAAAAATAAAATATACTTAAACAAGATGAAAAGAAAAAAAAACATTAAAACTATGAATTAAAAAACAGAAGAAAAAAGAGGTACCTATAACTAGAAGACAGAAGACCAAACAAGATATAAGCAAAAGAAAAATACATATGTAGAAGAAATGTTAGGTTGAATTTGAGAAAGATTAAAAAAACTAAAAAAGGCAAGGGAAATAATAGGAGAGAATCCTGCCAATCACTTCTGAAGTTGCCATAGTTGAACTAATGAAAATGAACAAGAAGCTTGAAAAATTTCTGTAAAAAGAAAAAGAAATATTTGAAGAAAAAACAATACCTTCTTGTTAGAAAAAGGAAAAAGCAAGAAAGGAAAAGGAAAAGAAGAATGTACAGAAGTAGAACAGAATAAACTAAAAGAAAAATAGAAAGAAGAAAGAAAGAAAATTAAAATAGTATATCACAATGTTAATGGACTCAAAACCAAAGAATGGAAACTTAATAGTTTGCTAGACTGGGCAGAAGAAAAAAAAATCATGATATTAGAAATCACAAAAATGAATCTTATAAAAAGAGAAAAAAAGTTCTTAATATAGACTACAAATAGAAAATATGCAGAATTTTGGTCAAGTGTAGCAAAAGACAAAATAAAGAGATCTAGTATAGGCATTATAGTCAATGAGCAATGGGAGAAGCATGTAGGTGCAGCCAAAAAGATAAATAAGTATATGATAGAGCTTATATTATACTTTAAGCAATTGAAGTTAGTAGTCATAGGAGTTTATATAACACCAGGTGATAAGACAATAGGAAGAAGCATTTAATAAAAAATAGTAGAAATAGTCACTAAAAAGAAAAGACAAACACAAATAGTTATTCTGAATGATTTTAATCATACAGCAAATAACATCTTAAACAGACAACATCTACAATCAGCAAACTTCAAAAGGCTGTCAATCTTTAATTAAATGAAGAAACAGAACTTTAGCAATACTTACAGAAATATGCATCTAACAAGCCAAAAGTTTATATGGTCAAATGGGAAAGTAGCAACAAAGATTAATTACATATTAGTATTAAAAGAGTTGGTCTTAGGTATAAAGAAGACAGAAATCAAAGATGCAGAAAGAATTACTAAAAGTGATCATAAGATAGCAAAAACAGAAATATGGATTAAACATATGATGACAAAAAATAGCAAAGCTGAAAAAGAAAAAGACAATCAAGAACAATATACCTATATGATCAAGCAAAAGAAAAGAACTAGGAAAAGTATACACAAGAACTGCAGAAACAATTAAAAGTCAAAAAGGTGCTAAAGAACATTCAAAGAAAAGAACAAGATGAGAGGAAAGAAATAAATAGTATAAATAACATATAGAACATATTAGAAGAAACAATCATCATAGCAGCAAGTAAGCATCTGTCTAAGAAAAAGATATACAATACAATGACAAATAGTAGAAATAGTCAAAAGAAGTGACATTAAAAAAAGAACATTATAAAGCTGCAAAGATTAATTAAATTTGCAAAATCAAAAAAAGACCAAAAAGTAATAAAAGAAGAAAAAAATGAAATAAATAAGAAATTACCAAAGATAGGAGGAAAGAAAAGTGCAAAACTGCCAGAATTATACAAACAATGGTCAAGCATCTAAATAGAAGATATAAAAGGTTGGCAAAAACTGTTATAAGAAAAAAAGAGAAAAGAATAAAAACAAGATCAAAGAAGACAAATAGAAGAAAACCTAAATAAAAGTTACAAAATAATTAAAACAGATCAAGAAAAAATGATAGTCAATCTTTTAAACAAATCTTATATAATGATAATACTTGACAGATTTATTGAACAAGAAGAAGAACTAACAAACTTAACAGTAGAACCAGAGTTAGTTAAGACCAGTGTAGCAAAACACTATAAGAAACAATTCAGAAGAAGAAACACAACTAAAAGAAATATCAGAAAGATGAAAAGAAATTTACAAGTCACAAAAATATATTAAAGAGGAATAGTATATAGAAGTTGAAAAAATATTAAAGAAAAAGAGTAGAAAGAAGTACTAAGAGAACTTAAAGCAAGAATAGTTTCAGGTATATCTGGTATAAGCTATATACTAATTAAACAAGCAGGAAAAAAAACATAAGAAATTTTTAGAGCCTTTGTTTAAAAGTTAGAAAGATACCAACCAAGTAAAAAATTGCACAAGTTTATCCAATACCAAAGAATATAGAGTAGAGATATAGCTTGAACAACATCTATTTAATTACTCTAATTGAAACATTTAGAAAAGTAATAACAAAAGTGATAACAAAAAGACTCAACAAGATGTTTATGAAGAGAGAAGTACTCAATGGACCAAATTATACAGGCCTATCAGGAAACTCAACAGAGCAGCTAGTGCATATCCTAAACATGATAATAAAAGAAGCAAAAGAAAAGAACAAAAAAATATGGATACTTCTGCAAAATATGAAAAAGACATTCAACTCAGTTTCATTCAAAAGTCTTGAAATGGCATTGCAAAAAGTTAAAATTTTTAAAAGAATAATAAAATACATTTTAAATCTCTTTTATAAAAGACAATTAAGAATAATTAAGGTTATGACCTAACAGAAGAAGTAACAGCAGGAGATGAAATAGATCAAGAAGAAGTAATATCATTATTAATATAGTGCTTCTTCTATAATCTACTATTAGAAAGAATACAAAAAGACGAAAGCCTAAGGTATACTGTTGAGCAACAAATTAAAAAAGAAATGCAATGCAATAATGTCACAAGATTCTGCTAAGCAGTAATTGAATATGCAGATAATACAATATAGATCACAAACAGCAAAGATTAGCTATTAAAAATCTTAAAAATAGCTAGAAGTTTTCAAAATAAATGATATAGAAATTAATAGATCAAATTAAAGCTGCTAGTAATGAACACAAAGGTCAAGAGAAAAGAAAGAGAAGTAGTTTTTGGCAAAAGCAGAGTAAAAGAAGAACCAAAGAACAAAATTGTTTGTTTATTAGAAATATAGCTGAATAACAAAATATGAGAAGTATTAGTTAAAAAGAAGGCTAAAGGAATAGTTAGTCAGATGATAAAGAATCTTAAATACAAAAAAATAACAACAAGTCAAATTATATATATAAACAACATAGTAATAATTTTAAAACTAAGCTACATGCTTCAGCTAACTAAAGTCTCAGAAAAGGGAATATATGAAATACATCAACCAATAATATGTTTAGTAAAGCAAAAAAGCAATTTACAAAGAATATTAGAAAATTGCATAATAGAACACAAAGATCTTAGTAGATGTAAAACACTACAACAAGAACTAGTAATGAAGCAAGTGAGTAGCCTGCTGTCAAAATTAAATATACAAGACAGTCTAGTTCAGTTAATGAAGCTAAAATTAATACAAAGTTGTCAAAAAGCAGGCTTGACAAAAGACATTTGAAAGTTAGAAGAAATATCAGCTAACAAAGCATGTTGGAAAAACAATTTTGCTTGCTTAACAATAATAAAAGCAAGAGAGCTAAGAATAAATATAAGAACTAAATATAACTTATAAAGAATATTTGAACATAGTACCAAGTTATGAAAGCTGTTAAAAACATGATTGTAAAAAAAAAGTGGAACAGAAATAAGTAAAACAGATCTAATTTACTTAAATCAGCTACTTGACACAAAAGGTGAAAAGCTAATTACATAGCAACAATTCAAAAACTACTACAAACAGTCAAGCAAAGGGAAAAAAACAAAATGGTTTAAAGAAATAAAGTTCAAAGTGCTCGAAGAACCAACAAGTAGAGAAGTTAAAAAACATTTTAAGACAAACAGACATAATACTTAGGCAATAAAAGTAAAATAAAAGACCATATCAAAAGATAAAAAAAAGAAAAAATGGATAATATACAGTGCACAAGGCAGCAGGCAACTAGAAAAAATAGTAAAAAAAAAAAGAAAAAGACCTTGTTAGAATATTGGTAAATACAAAGTAAAGAGAACAAAATAGCAACATAAATAAGCCAATGTGATGGTTGCATAAAAGAAGAAGAACAAAAAAAAGAAAGTTGTCAGCAATAAATAAGAATAAACAATGAGATTAGGATAATTCCTGACATATCAATAGAAAAGAGTAACAACAATATTAAAATAGCTATAGATCAGTTAATAAGAAAAGTAAAAACAGAAAAGCTAAAAGATAGTAAGCAAAACTTGAAAGACTAATGCTAATAAAAGAGTTAGAAATAGAAATAATCAAATAACAAAAATTAAAGAAAAATATTAACCAAGAAATTCTGAAAATATTAAAAAGAAACTTTTTAAAAAACAAAAACAAATATACTATATATACAGATGGTGCTGCAAATCTAAAGTCTGGAAAAGAAGCACAAGACAAAAACATAGATATAGATAGATCTAAACAAATGAAACACAAGAGTGGCCAAAAGAAGAAGCATTATTAAAACTAGAAGGATGGATGATATCAACAATAGCAGAACTAGTAGCAATTTGGACAGCAATCTTAACAATACTAAAAGAAAGACAAGTAAAAATATATACAGACAGTAATGCTGCAATAAGAAATATTAATAGAAGTTTAGAGCAAATAGATAGAATAAAAATCCTTAAAAAGAAAAACACAATATGGATAATAAAGATTATAGACCTTATTAGAACAAAGAGAATACAGATAGAGTTGATGAAAGTTAAAAGTTATAGCAAGAACAAGTAGAATGACAAAGCTAATAGCCTCACAAAGAAGAAAACAATAACTGGAAAAGTAATACAAATAGAAAAAGTTAGTTGTAAAGAAATAAAGTACTGTCTAGAATGGAAAAACAGATGAACTAACATACTAGCAAGATTGTTATGCAAGTTAGTAATAAATGCAAAATTAGGAGCAGAATAGAGAGAAACAAATGCAATTAGAAAGTTAGAACCAAAAACAAAAATCATGATTTATGACTGGATGCAACTGTGAAAAAGGCTAAAAAAAACCAAAGAAGTGCATTGCACAACAAGAAGAAGTAGTACAAGAAAATGTGTATTCATAAAGTATAAATAGATAAACTTTTGACCTTAGAAAAACTTAATAGAAGAAGGCCAGATATATATACAACAACAATGTGCCAAGTATGTCAGAACAAAGTTAAAGAAATACAATTACATTTAGTATTATGCAAAGAACAACAAAGCCTCTAAAAACAAATTCAAAAAGTAATAATCACAACAGCCTGAAAAGAGTTGAAAGAAGAAGAAAAAACATGCATTCCTCTATATGTACTATATACAGCATTCTTCAAAAAGGTTGAAGCAGAAGAAATAAAAATAAGAAAAGCTTTAATCAAAGGCCTAATTTTGAAAAAAACACAAGACAGACTAACACAGCTCCAAGTACAAAAGCAAGACAGCATTTTATAAAGACTGTAGCAAAGACAGCATGGAATATATTTTATAAATAAGTTTGAAGAATGTAGTGTAAAAAGATCAATAAATAAAAGAAAAAAGAAGGCATAACAGATAAAATAAAAAAAAAAGAAATTAAAAAAAAGAATTTGAAAAAGAAAGGAAAGGCAAACCAGCAAAAGATCAAAGAAGAAAAAAGATTAGCAAAAGAGAAAAAGAATAGAATTAATGAAGAAACTAGGAAAACAATATTGGAACTTGTCATAGAAAGGAGAAGACCCTTTCATTATGAACTTTAAGTAGTCAAACAAGTAGCGTACTTCTGTTTGAAGTAGTGTGACAAGTTGCACTTAGGTACTCTTGAGTGACTGAGTGATGCAAGACTTAGTTGTTAGGTAAATCTATGTAATTGCAATTAGTAATTTTAAGAGTCTTAATAAAGTACTAGCATGACTGTTTAAGTTAAAAAAAAAATAATAATTAAATATATAAAAATACAAAAGAATCAAGAAGTAATAGAAAAAGAAAGAAGCAAAAAAAAAATAAATAAGTAAAGGCACTAGACAAAAAATTAGATGTAAGGTTGCTAAATTACAAAAGCAATAATTAAATGTTTGAATAAAAAGCATAAAAAAATAGCAAAAGCTTTTATAAAAAAAAAAAGAAGAAATAAAAACAAGTACAAAGAAGACAAATAAAAAAAAATATAGATTAAAGATGCAAAATAATTAAAACAAATCAAGAAAAAACAATAGCCAGTCTTTTAAATAGTCTATATAAGAGAATAATACTTGATAAACTTAACAAACAAGTAAAAAAGAAAACATATCTAATAATGAAGTTAAAAAAGATTAAGGCAGATGTAGCAAAATATTACAAAATACAGTTTAAAAAAAAAAATACTAAACTAGAAATAATAACAAAAAAGTTAAAGGGTGTAGTAACTTAGTGAAGTGGATAAGTTGTCATACCTCCAAGTAGTAGGTTGTAAGTTCAAAATCTACTGATAGCAAAATTTGAATAATCATTTATGTAATATATAGATAGTATTTGGTAACAGCATTTTGTCAATCAGTTGAGATAGGATATCTGTAACTATGGTCACACCAGCATGACTGGCAGGTCTGGAGCATCTGTATAACCTGTTACACAGAGGAATGCAAACCAGTACTGGGCAGTGAAAACCTAAAATAAGTCTTCGAACTGTGTAAATCTGTAGAACTGGAAAGCCAGAGCCTACTTGAAAATTCTGAGCAAAGAAGTAATACAGATTTTTGATAGTATTATTGTAAAGACTAGACCTAGGAAATAGATATCAATGTGAAGGATTCAGGTAGACAAGAATCTTAGATGAGGGATATCACCAACCAGGCTGCCAGATTTCGGACCAAAGGAAAAGGATATTGGACCAACCTCAATATACCAAAGACAGGTTACAGTCCTTCTAAGCTATCTGGATTGGGAGTCTGGGTTCAAAGCAGAGGTATACTAAAAGTACTAGAGATATGCTGTAAAGTCAGTACTGGGATCTGGGTAAACTCTGCAAGGATAGTCTGTGTTAGTGTTCTAAAAGTGAGTAGATAGTTAACAACAGGAGGCTCCTTGTGTCTTACTGGCAGATGACATATTCTGAAATGTGTAATGATCTAAAAATCAGTACAAAAAGGATAAATACTATACTGCTCAGATGTATGCCAGTTAGATATATATAGAGGGTTAGTTGAAAATTTTAATATAACAGGGCAAATGATCAAAGGGTTTAAATGAATAATCTTCTAGTAGATTATAGGTACAGCATCTAGTGTAGAACCTTAGGGTGGACTACTTAAATAGGCAACCAAAAGTTGTACATATGACTAGCTGTACTCTTATCTCTGTAAAAATAGTTGTAATAGCTAATTCGATATAAAGTCAATAAAGTATCACCACAAGTATGACCTTTAAAAAAAAAAAAAAAAAAAAAAAAAAAAAGTTAAAAGAGATATACAACCTATAAGAAAACATTAAAGAGAACTGATATATAAAAGTTGAAGAAAAAATTAAGAAAAAAGAATAGAAAGAGATATCAAAAGAATTAAAAACAGAAATAGCTTCAGATATCTCAGATATAAGCTATATACTGATCAAAAGAGTAGAAAAAAAATACAAGAAGTTTTTAAAAGCTTTGCAAACCTATACTTAGAAATAAAAAAAATCTTAGTAAAGTAGAAGATAGTACAAGTTTATTTAATATCAAAAAATATAGAATAAAGATATAACTTAAACAACATTCACTCAATAGCATTAATTAAAATATTTAGAAAAATTATAACAAAGATAATAACAAAAAGGCTTACTAAAGTATTTATAAAAAAAAATACTCAAAGAATTAAACTTTGCAGGCCTTTTCAAAAACTCAACAAAGCAACCAGTACAGATTCTAAACATGATAATAAAAGAAACAAAAAAAAAAAAGAAAAAAATATAGATACTGCTATAGGATATAAAAAAGATATTCAATTTAGTTCTTCTTAAAAGTCTTGAATTAGTATTGCAAAAAGTCAAAATTTCTAAAAGAATAATTAAATACATATTGAATCTTTTTCACAAAAAACAATTAAGAATAATTACAGCTTACAGTCTAATAAAAGAAATAACAGCAAGAGATAGAATAGACCAAGATGAAATAATTTTATTATTAATATAGTATCTTTTTTATAATCTATTACTAAAAAGAGTTCAAGAAAATGAAACTCTAGGGTATAGCTAAGCAGCAAAATTAAATAAATATGCAATACAACAACATTACAAGATATTATTAAGTAGCAATTGTATATGCAGATAATATAATATAAATTGCAAGTAGTAAAAAACAACTATTAAAAATTTTAGAAATAGCTGAAGAGTTTTTTAAAATGAATGATATAAAGATAAATAAGTTTAAATTAAAATTAATAATAATAAATACAAAAATTTGAAAAAAAAGTAATAATATATGAAAAAAATAGAATAATAAAAGAACCAAGACATAAAATAGATTGCTTATTATAGTTAAACAATAGAATATAAGAAATACAAATAAAAAAGAAGGTGAAAGAAATAATAAGCCAAACTATAAAAAATCTGAAATACAAAAAAATGACAATAAGTCAGATTATATATATAAACAATATATAATAATATCTAAATTAAGCTATATGCTATAACTAATAAAGATATCAAACAGAAGTTTAAATAAAATATACTAATTAATAATAAGTTTGGCAAAACAAAAGACCAACTTGTAAAGAACAGTAGAAAACTATATTATAAAATACAAAAATCTTAGTAGCTATTGAACATTATAATAAGAATTAACTATAAAGCAAGTAGATAGCTATTTAGTAAGACTAAATAGACAAAACAGTCTCAATTAGGTAACAAAACTAAAAATAACACAAGGCTGTCAAAAGTCAGATTTAGCAAAAGAAATATAAAAGACAAAGAAAATGCCAAAAATTAAAACATGTTTGAAGAATAACTTAGCATTTTTAATAATACTTAAAACATAAAAATTAAAAATAAATATAAAAAAAGAGGTGTGGTGACTTAGTGAAGTAAATAAGTTGTTACCTCTCTAAGTGGTAGGTTAGAAGTTCAAAACCTACCAATGATGAAAATTTGAAAAACCATCTATATTATATCAGTATTATAGAAGGTAAGTAGTATTATAGCAACAACACTTCATCGATTAGTTGGGATCAGATACTTGTAACATAGTCACATCAGCATAACTGGCAGATCATAGAGCATCTGCACAATATTGAAGTTATACAGAAAAATGCAAACTGGTATCAGATAGTGCAAACCTAAAATAAGTCCTTATAGCTATATAAATTCATGAACTGGAAAACTAAAGCCTACTTAGAAAGATCTAAGTAGAGAGGTAGCATGAATCTTCAACAGTATCACTATAAAGGCTAGACTTGGAAAATGAATACTGATGTAAAAGGCATTGAGCAGACAAGAACCTTAAGTAAGGGGTACCACCAACTAGACTGTCAGAAGTCTTGAACTGAAGAAAAAGGATCTTAAAAAAGCAAACCCTTAGGATACTAGAAACAGGACACAGTTCTTTCAGGCTATCTGAATTAAAAGTCTAAAGTCTAAAGCAGAGTATAGCTAAGTACTAAGAATATGCTATGAAGTTGATACTAACATATCAGCAAAATTGCTTTGTAAATTAATAACAAATACAAAACTAGAAGCAAAAGAAAAAGAAACAAGAGTAGTTAAAGATTTAAAATCAGAAGCAGAAATCACAATTTATAATTGAACTTACTTTTAAAAAAAGCTAAAGATAACTAAGAAAATACACTAAATAACAAAAAAAAGCAGCTTCAGAAAAGTGCATTTATTAAATGCATAATAAATAAACTTTCAATCTTAAAAAAACTTAACAAAAAAAGACCAAATATATATATAATAATAAAATGCCAAGTATGCTAAGATAAAGTTAAAGAAATACAAGCATACTTAACAGTATACAAGAGGCAAAAAAATCTTTTTAAGAGAATTCCAAAAGTAACTATTACAACAATATAGAAGAGATTAAAAGAAGAAAAAAAATTCAGGTTTTTTTATATATATTATATATAACATTTTTCAAAAAAAACAGAGATAGAAAAAGTAAAAATAAAAAAAACACTAATTAAAAGTCTAATTTTAAAAGAAATACAAGACAAATTAATGCAGCTCTTAAACATGAAATTAAGACAACAGTTTGTAAATATAGTAGCAATAATAGTCTAAAATATATTTTATAAACAAGTATAAAGAATACAATATAAAAAATTAATGAATAGATAAAAAAAATTGGAATAACAAATAAAGTAAAAAAAGAAAAAGAAAAAAAAAACAAGTAAAAAAAAAAAGACAAACTAGCAAAAAATAGAAGAAAGAAAAGAAAAAGTAAAAGAAAAAGAAAAGCAAATTGTGAAAAAAGTAATAAAAACAATATTAAGACTTATCATAAAAAGAAAAAGACCTTTCTATTATAGACTTTAAGTAGTTAGACAAGCAGCTTACTTTTGTTTAAAATAATGCAACAGGTTGCACTTAGGTATTATTAAGGTAGCTAAGTAATGTTAAACTTAGATATTAGAAATATTTATATAGTTATAAATGTAATTTTAAAACCTAAATAAAGTATTTATATGACTACTTATAATAAAAATATATATATATATATTATTTTAAAAACCAACTATTTTGATGCTTATATTAAGTAATAGCTAATATATTTCAAATATTAATTATTAGACAAAATGTCTTAGATAATTTGAAATACATTAGTTATAACTTAATACATTGAATTTTGTACTATTTTTTTTTTTTTTGGTAAGGCCATTAGTTATTAGTGGCTACTGCCTTTATTGTGAATTCAATTATGATTATATAACTTTACAAGGTTACTCCTATACTATACTAGCAGATATTATACAAGTTTCTATACACCTAATTAGATGCCATCTAACCTAAGCCTAACCTTCTTGTCTGTACATCTGTTAAGCCATTACATATTTCAGGGTATGTCATCTAACTGTAGGACTTCAGAAGGCTTCTCTGCTAACTAACTACCTACATTTAATCTTTGCTAATAGAGTTTGCTCTTGTAAAGTTTATTCAGATTCCAGTACTAACTTTATAGCATATTTCTAGTACTTGTAGTATATCTCTGCTTTTAGTCTCAGACTTCCAATTCAGATAGCCTAGTAGGACTATGATCTGTTTTTGGTACTTTAGGATCTGCTCCCTAAGTTTCTTTTTCTTCGGTTCAAGACTTCTGATGGCCTGATTGATGGTACCCCTTATCTGAGATTTTTGTCTGCTCAATTTCTTCTGCATTGGTATTTGTTTCCTAGGTCTAGCCTTTACAGTAGTATTGTTGAAGATCTATATTACCTCTCTACTTGGGTCTTTCCAAGTAGGCTCTGGCTTCTCAGTTCACAGATTTATACAGCCATAGGAACTTATCTTGTGTTTGTACTGCCTAATGCCAGTTTGCATTCTTCTGTATAACTCCAACATTGTACAGATGTCCCATAACCTGCCAGTCATGCTGGTATAACTATGTTACAGGTATCTTATTTCAACTGGTTAATGGAATGCTATTACCATAATACTATCTATATATTATATAGGTGATTATTCAAATTTTCACTATCAGTAGAATTTGAACTCACTACCTACTACTTGGAGGATTGACAACTTATCCACTTCACTAAGTCACCACATCCTGAATTTTGTACTATTTTTAAAGTATATTTTTAGTATTTTATTTAAACAAAGTATATATTTTATATTTTATATTTTTATATTAATAAATTATATGAAGGCTTTGCAAAAGAAAAGATTAAAACTATCTAAAAAATAAAAATTAAGTTTTGTTAGATCTAAATAAACTTTAACACATATTTTATTTTTTAATTATAAATAAAATTTAATTTATATAATAAAAAATTAAGTAAAGTAATCTTACAAAAAAAGTTATATAAAATAATTAAAATCTAAAAATAAAAAAAAGTTAAAAAAATAATCAATATTTTTTATTTCTTTAAACTTGTTACAATAGGCTTTTCTATAATTATTTCTGATAAGTTGAATATACATAATAATCAAAAATGATCTTACAGACAACTCTTCCTGTCGATCATTCAAACACAAAAAATAGCTAAAGAAAAAAGAAGATTTTAGCAAAATTATTAATAAAAAACACCTCAAATAGCTCTAAACAAAAAGAAGCAGCAACAAGAAAAGCATTAGACTAGCAAAGGAAAAGTT
>CAJVQA010006666.1:0-14659 GCA_910591915.1 Cetraspora pellucida | reverse complement strand
GCAAAAGTAATTTCAAGAATCTTAATAAAGTACTAGCGTGACTGCTTAAGGTTTAAAAAAAAAAAAAAAAAAAAAAACAAAAATAAAGCTAAAACTATTAATATTACAATTAATAAAGCAAGTAACTTGTAAAAAAAAAGATTTAATAACAAAAAAGATAACAAAGACACAAACAAGAAAAAAAAATCAATCAACATAGTAATTAAAAATAAAATTTACTAAAACAAAAACAAAATAGAATTAGAAGCATTTGTAATATAATTAATAATTTAATAAATTAGTTTTAAATAAAAATACTTAAAAGTAGAAATCAAAACAATAAACAAAAAAATAATAGATCAATAAACAAATAAAAGTGTTTTTGAATAAAACAAAAAAAGAAATTATTAAGAATTTAGATAAAACAAATATAAAAAATAAAATAGCTTTGCTAATGACAAAGTATGGCATATATAACCTAATAACAAAATGTCTAAAATACTAATGCTTCTAAAATATAATAACAGAACAAAGAAGAACATCACTTTAAAAAAAGAAAAAAATTTAGAAAATAGATTTTATAAAAATATTTATATTTTAAAATAAATATTTAAAAATATAAATAACTCTATATAATTTATTAAAAACAGATAAAGAATTTTGTACAAAATAAAATACTAAATTACAGACAAAAGCAAAAAAACTAAATTAAAGTAGAAAATAGTTTAACAGTAATACTAACAATTTGAACTAACCAAAAGATGCAAAATATAAAAAAGTGTCATATAATATTTAAGTCTTTATAAAATACAAGAATACTCAAATAAAAAACTTTGAAAAAACTAAGGTTGTAATAGTACAAATTACTAGTTAAAATAAGAAAAAGCTAGACCTTTTAGCATCAAGTTGGTTGGTACACTTTGAAAAAAAATTAATATATAGAATTATATTAAAAAAAATTAACTTTGAAGTGCTTAAAAAAAGAAAAATATATAAGACAGCATTACAAAAGATTCTAATATTAGTACTAGAATTAACTCTACTAAAACAACTAAGAGAAATGATACTTATTATATAAATATAACTCTTCTTAAGAAAATATCAATTGATTACATCCTACCCCAAAGACAATTTTTTAACAATTATAAGTTTTAAAGTAATTAATAATATAATTATATAAATCTTACATATTTTATAACTTTCTTGCATATTTTTATATACCCTTTGCATTGTTATGCATAATTATATATAAATATATATAAATATGCTAGAGTATATAAAAATATGCAAAAAAGTAATAAAATATGTAAGATTTATATATTTTATTATTAATTACTTTAAAACTTGTAATTGTTAAAAAATTGACTCTGAAATATAGAATACAATTAATTGACATTTCTCTAAGGGGGTTATATTTGTGTAATAAGTGCCACTTCTTTAAGACTATTAGAAATTAAAACAGTCTTTATACTAAACAATAAAATGGCAATAAGAAAACTATAGTTTTTGCTTACTTTAAATTTAAAAAAAACTGTCAAAAAGCAAAAAAATATGTTCTACTATTATAACAAGTTTTTATAATATAAAAAATAGCATATATTACAAATATAACAACTAAATAAAATAAGCCAAAAAAATACAAAAAAGTATTTTAATAAAAAACAAAAAAATAATCAAATATACAAAATATCAACAATCAAAAATATAAAAAGATAAAATCTTCTAAACTAAAGACAAATATAATAAAGAAAGAAAACAAAAAAAAAACAAAAAATAGCAAAAAGCAAAAATAAAAAATATTAATTATGCTATATATTAAAAAACACTAACATATATTGTAAGAAATATTAAAAAAACTTAACAATATAGACAATAGACAAATAAATACTGCTTATAATTTTTAATAAACACTTAGTTAAATTAAAAAATCTTAATATAAAAAAAATAAATACTTCAAAAATAACAGAAATTAATAAAGAAAATTGCTTTGGCCAAGAATTAATATACAAAAAAGCATTACTAATTGAATTAATTAGAAAAATTAACTTAAAACTAAACATTATATATTATAATATTAATAAAATAAAAAGCAACAAACACAAAAAAGAATTAGTATATAAATAAGTTATAGACAATAATATTAATATACTAGGTTTGGCAAAGATAAATATTAGTAAAAAAAAATTTTTTTATATTAAAAAATCTGAATAAATATAAAGATTTTAGTTAAAATTAAGTTTATTAAAGAAAAAAAACTCAGATGTTAAAATTATATATAATATAAAAATAGATTTTTAAAAAAGAATTATTTGTTTTCATTAAATCAAATTAAATTTTTTTATAAAAAAAACAAATCTAATTTATATATTTATATTTATTATAATATGTCTATTTAAAAAAAGCTTCAAAAATTTTTATCTTTTAAGTAAAGATAAATTAAAACAATTTTATCTTTAAATTTAATTTTAGGTTTTATTTTTTAAAATAATTTTGTTCTTATATATAGTTAAAATTTTGATAGAAGAAAAATGAGAAAAATACTTAAATAATTAGATAAAGTTAATAAATATATAATAATAGCAAATTCTATATTTAAACAATTAGAATTCATAGTTATAATAATATTGTAATGATTAAAAACTAATCAATAATGTATTAAACCTAAAAGAAATCAATTGCATAATTATTTAGCAAACATAGCATAGTAGATTTAGCAGAAATTGCATATACAGTAGATTTAGAATAACTAGCATATTTAGAATAACTAGCATTTAAAGTAACTAGTATATTTAGAATAACTAGCATATTTAGAATAACTAGCATAATTAGCAGATATGTAAATACTATATAAAGCATAGCATTTGTATATGAAAACACAGAACAGAACATATTTATATATACTTTAATAAAGCATATGCTCTGCCAAATTCATGCTCTTTTTTATAGCAGTATTGTTCAACATTATGCAAGCTAACCCAGGATACCCTATGAATAGAGATTTTTAAGCAAGCAATTATTTGAAGTATTACAATATATATGCTATCTAACAAAAAAAAAAATAGAAAAAAATTTAAAAAGTAATTATTAAAAATATATTAAAAGAATATACAGAAAATAAACAGTAATTATAAAAGATCTAAATTGCTTATAGATTCAAAACTAAATAGGTTTAATACAATTTAATATAGCTTATTTAAAAAAAAATTAATTTTAAAGTAACTAATAGATCAAAATTATAAAAACTTTTTTAAAATAAGTAGTTCAAGAAGTAGAGAATTTTAATAAACAAATAACAGATGAGTTAACAAATAATTTTATTAATATAGTGATTCAAATATGTTTAATTATACAAATAATAACTATAATGCAGCTATTGCAAATATAAAGTTAAATTATCTAGTAGCATTGTATAAAGTATCAAAATTCAAAAGTTTAAAAAATTTAAACAATATTAAATAATTTTTATATATAAAAAAAAAACTAGAAAAAATACCAAAAAAATTAACAATATGCTTAAAAACAAAAATTTAGTACAAAGAATGAAAAAAGCAATATAGAACATGTAGATAAAACTTAGATAAAATATGAAAACTTATAAGTAAAAGCATATTAAAAACAACAAGAAAGACAATATATAAGAAAAAAGTTTTAAATACTATTACTAATAAAATAAAATAACAAATCAAAAAAGTTAAAGTTAACAAAATATTATTACAGTTAAAAGATGAATTAGCTTAGAAAAGAAAACATCAAACTAGTTTTGATTTTAGAAAATATAAAGAATTTTAATAACATAGCAAAATATATAAATAAGTAATATAAAACTAGCATAGTATAATACTAAATGATAAAACTATTTTAGAGTTCTTTATTTATAAAGTAGCTAACAGATCATTTATATAATATTGAATATTACAATACTCAAAAGAGGTCTTCAATTTGGCAAGTATAAGGTAGGTTATTTTTTATTACCATCTTGTAGGTTCTATTCATTTTTTCTATATTTTAAGTATATTACTTATATACTTTTTTCTTATCAGCTAAATATACTATTTACATTATATACACTATATATACTATATATACTATATATGCTATATATACTATCTCTACAATATTTGCTATATACACTATATACATTATATATACTATATACTATATATGCTATACTACTATATATACTATATCTATTGCAATATGTTATATTTACTAAATATACTATATATGTACTTGATCTTGTATATATTATTGCTAATTCTATTTTGGATCATAATAATAAAAATAATGTTAGAGTTAAAAACAAAAAAATAATTACTAATATGCAAACCTGATAGAAAAATCTTTTATAAAAAAAAGCAAAAGTTAAAAGAAATAGAACAAAATATTAAAAAAAAATCAAATAATTAATAGTAAGCAAAAAAATTATTAACAAGTTAATTAAATAAACCAATCAAAAAAATAAAAATTAACAAATTTAATAAGCTAAAAAACTTAAATAAAATATATATAACAAACTTATATAAGATGTTAAAAAAGATTAAAAAATATTTCTAGTAGCAATTCAAAACATGAAATATTCAAAACTGCTATATTAAAGATATATAAGCTAGAATATATTAGTATAAGAAAGAAATTAATAAAGACTAGTAAGACTAATATAAATAATTAAATCAAAATATTACAGAAGAAGAATAGCTAAAAATATTATTAAAACTTAAAAATAATACAGCTTTTGATATTTTAACAATTACTTATATAAGGACCAATTCTGTAACTTTTTTCATAGATTACTTGTACCAAATTTTGCTAAAAAACATTTAATTATTTCTTAAAATCTTACTAAATAAACCTTATTTGCACTCTTAAATAAAGTTGTTAAGCTTATTTTTCTTTATCTAAGTGGTCAAGTTTCAAGTCCCAACAACATTTGACTACTAAAAAAAGTTCCAAAAATCAAAATTTCAATTTTTGTTTATTTATTATATATTTTACTAAGTTAACATATCTTATTCCTTAGTAGAAAAATATCAAGCACCTTAAGCCAGTCATTTTGATATATAATTTATTTTAAACAAACCAAAACTTACCAAGATACAAACAAAAAAGTGAAAATTAAAACTTATCTTTACAGGTTTTTTCATTAGTATTTTAAGAAAAACTGCAGAAGTGTCTTAGAAATTTCACTTTTCTGGCACCCATTAAATTTTCTAAACATTCAATTAGCTTTTACAAACATACTACAATCAACAAATTGCTTTTAAATAACCTAATAGTTCTTAAAATTAGGAAATTTTTTTTAAAATCAAATATTATACAAATAATTCATACTATCTAAATTTCATATTCATTGTCAAAAAAGATAGTTACATACAATACCAAGTATTATTACTATTGAACCTGACTCTTTTGACTTTAATAATTACATTGCCAAACACAGTAACAGTTTCAGCACTATTACTCATAATAGCAACATTTGAACTCTTAAAGTTTTAACTACTAATTTTAATCCTATAACATATAACTCTCAAAATAACTTCTATTTTTTTGTTAAACCTACTGAACCTATTCTTATCATCTGCTTTTGCAAAAAATATTACATATACTTTGCTTCTCAACATATTACTATCCTAGTATATCTACAATCTACTTCTAAAAACACTCCAGACTCATCCAACTTTATGGAAATAAATTTCAATATGAAATTATTTAAGTTTCTCAAAAGTCTTTTAAGATCCAAATTCTAGCCAAAACATGAAATCACCTATTCATTCTCTATCTTCTGTAGTGATATTAGAAAAACCTCTACAATTTCTGTTCTTTTTAAACCATATTTACATCATACACATACTTGCATTATTTATAAAATCAAAAATATATTATATATTATTCTGAAAGATAGCAAACACTCTCTAGACCCACAAGCCTTAACCTTTGTAATTAGTAAAGAAAGTTTTTCTGCCTACACAAAATGCATTCATTCTCTCAAACTAAAATATCCAACTTTTTCAACACCCATGAACTGGAAAAAATGCAATCTATACTGTAAAATCAAATGCTGGCAATTATTAATAGAAGAAAAATGAATACTTTGCAAAAAATTTCTTACAAAATTATCCAAGAAAGCCAAAATCATAAATAATTCTAAAGACAACAAACAAACAAAAATCAACAAAACCCAAATAATAATGATTAAAAACAAAATAATAAATAAAAAGAAAAAGAAACTACTCAAAAATATGATACAACAAATAATATTGACTGATTTCTAAACTATTTTATTACTCCTAAAATGCAACAGCATAGTAAATTGAGCATGCTACTAGCTTTATAAGTTTTCTTACTTCTAAAATCACATCTTGTAAACTTCAATCTAGGTCAAGCAATCTCAACTGAACCAACTGACACAAAACCAAATAACACCTTAAGGATAAATTAGTCCTAAGGTTGAGATGATGATCTGGGCATCTGGGTATGACCCAGTGATGTTAACACAGATTACAGATTCAGAGGATTTAAAGTGAAACATCCAAGCAGAGGTGTTAGGTATGGCAATTAGTAGAGAACCTTTGGGCAGACTCCTTAAATAGGTAATATAGAAAAGTTATACATATAGCCAATTGTATGCTCTCCTGTAGTGGTTTATTGAACCACAATACATAAGTAATTAATAAAAGTCAAAAGACCAAAGAGGTCACCTTAATACCAAAAAAAAAAAAAAAACAAACCTAAATAATAGACCTTCTGCTAAATATTTATTTAACTATATACTTAACAAAATGGCTAGCAGCAAACCCAAATTCCTAACTTACTTTATTCTTAAAGCTAATCCTAAATTTGACAAATTAAACTCTATTCTTTTTAAAGTTTTAGTTAAAACTCTTAAAGGCTTAGTATCCAAATTTACAATAGTACTTTTTACTCAACTGAACTATCTACATATTTTTAGATCTCATTACTTCATTCCTCTATACTTAGCAAACAACAGAAAAAAAGTTGCCATCAATATGGCACACTTACATTTATATTTAAACTGCATCTACAAAACTATTAACTTTGAAAATTTATGAAAAAACTTGACATCAAACCTCTACACTTTACTTTAAACTTTGATATTAATTATGATGCAGATAAGCTACTATTTAATATTCAAAATAACAACAGATTTAATATCAAAGTTAAATTAAATATTTATGCAAAAAAATTTGAAGATGACTTCAAAATTTCTTTACTTAAACCCTATACCAAAACTTATGAAACCTGGTTTCAAAAATTCTTTGAAAAGTACAAAATTCAATTTAAAAAAATTGACCAACAAAAAGCAAGCAACTATATCAAAATGTTAATATCTCAAAAGCTTACTGAAGACTGCAAAGAACTTTTACCAGAAACTTACTCTCTTCCAAATACTTTATCTATACTTCAAGAATGTTCTAAAGCTACTTTTAAAGCAGCACTTCATCATTTTTATAAATGTTACAACAAATCTTACAACTTATTACTGGAAAAAACAGAACATTGGCTCAAAAGTATTTCTAATTACTATTTCTCACAATCATTCTAATCCCATCTAGTATTAGAATTTAATACAAAAAAATGGAACCACCTTCTATTAGAAACCAAATTATTTCAACCAGAACAACAATTAGCAGCAACATTCTCAAAACTAACACCTACAACTGAACTAAGAAAATTAGTCACATCAACTGAAAAAGACTTTGCATTATTTAACAATGTAAACAGTGAAATTGCTCAAACTATATACTACTTTTATCAATATCTAAAAAAATATCTACAAACAGCAGCAGAAAATGATGGTATTCAAGAGTTATCTAAAGAGAAAGCTCTTGAAAAAATTATAGACTCTAATACTGATATATATACATTAGCTCATATAATTACCTACAATGAAATTCAATTTCAATTTAAGATATCTCTCAAACAAATTAAAATTAATTATAATAAAATATACTACTCTGAAGCTGAAAACTTCTAAATTAAACACTTCAATATCTCTATTTTTACACAATACAATGATATACTCTTTATGCAAAAATCAAATAATTCTGAAGAAAAAGAAGAAGAAAACTAAACTATATCCATTACTAAGGATATTGATTCCGATAACCTTATCTCTCAAAATGAATTCTCTGAAAACTCCAATTTACAAAAAGAAACTCCTTTTCAATAAGTTTTTTTACAAATAACATTAAAGCAACTGCTGCCTCTAAGATTATAATATTCTCTACTTTTAGTAGTCTATTTTTAGAGAAGAATGATAACAGTAGACAGGAGTAAAGCCTATTGTAGTGAAGGACCAGAAATATGATAGCCAGACCTAATATACAGGACAGGCTATAGTATCCTTCACAGCTGTGCAAGCTAAGCTTAAAACAGTAAGTGATTCTGTAAAAGACATAACAAATATTATCTCTACTTCTAATGCTTCAACTTCTACAGAGATAGACAAATGTTATAAAAAATTCTTAAAACATCACAAACTATCTCAAATGCTGAAACCTGTTACACTTATCAAATTTATTCAACATCTATACCAAAATTCTTTTTTTAATTAAATTAAAATATTTATAACCTCTATAAAAACAAAAACATATATTTATCTAAATACTATTGAGCCAACAATACTAAATCATACTATATTAGATCCTTCTCTCTATAAAACACATAGCCACCTACTTTTATCAACCATTTTAAACTAAAAAATACCTGATATAAACTCTATATTCTTTACTAAGTCTAATCAATTATCTAATCCAATTACTATAATACTATCTTTGAACACTCTACTAATAATTACAACTAAATATATTACCTTTCTAACTAAAATCGATTCAATAAGCACAAACAAACTTGAAGTTTCAAACAATACAAAATTAATTAAATATATTCACTTAATGTCAATGGTCTTTTAAATATTTACAAACAATTAAGTTTAATTGACTACATCTAAAAAAATTAAATAGACATCTTTGGAATATCAGAAACATATTTATTTATTAAAAAAGCAAAATTCTAACTAAAGCAGCTAAAAAACATATTCTATTTAAAAAAATCAAAATAAATCCATATCAAAATAAACAACTAGCACCACCACTTATATCATTATACAAATAACTCAAACAAGCCATCCTACTTAAAACAACTCTTAACAAACCTAACTTTATACAAATCTATAATTCATATATTAACAAATATTCAAATAATACCACACTATCATTCTTATGTCTAACATCAACTAATTCTAATTCAAACTTTACTATTCCTTCCAATCCTTACACTACTAAAATCAAAACTCTTAAAATACAAATCTTTAAAGAAAAACAAAAAAACACTTTAAAAGAAATTCAAAACAAACTAGAAGAAAGAAATAACAACTTCTATCAAAATCCTAAAATGTTCTTCTATAATGTCTTGAAAAAACACAATAATAGTATTAACTTAGATTGATTACTATCTAACAATACACTTACTACTCAACTATCCAAAATCAAGCAAGCTCTACAATATTATTTTCAAGACTACTTCAAAGAACTACCTTATACATTAATTCAAAAAAACACAAAATTCTACAAACTTTATAAACCTAAACCAGAAAATGAATCCTATTTTATTAACCTATTTTCAAAAATTTCTATAAAAGAATAGATCAAAATTATACATGATCTTCCAAATCAAAAAGCAGCAGGTTCATCAGAAACAAATTATAAACATTTAAAATATCTAAATTCAAAAGCTTAAAATATCATTTGTTTCTTTCTAACTAAATGTCTGTTATTATAACAAGTACTAGCAATATAGAAACATCAAACATTTTTCTAATCTCAAAAAAATCTGAATAGGATTTTACTTTAGATCAAGTTAGACCAATATCATTTATTGAACTAATTAAAAAATGTCTTACAAAAATTTTTACAACTTGTCTAGACCAAATTATTACTTAACACTAACTTTTAAGTAATCTTAACTTTGCAGCAACTAAAAACAGCTCAACCCATATTCCTATACAAATCTTACTTAATACAATTAAACATTACAAATCTAACAACAAAGAGGCTTGGATACTCTTCCAAGATATGTCTAAAGCCTTTGACAAAATTAATATTAAATATTTATTAAATGCTTGTAAATGTATAGGTATTTTCCAACCAGGTTTAAATTTTATCGAATTTCTTTACCAAGACAGGAAAGCCAAAGCAATTACAGCCTATAGTCTCACTGATCTAATTACATTATACTCAGGTATAGAACAAGGAAAAACCTATTCTTTACTACTTTGAAAAATGTACTATGATCCTATACTCAGTTACATAAACTCCAAATATAATTTCAACCTTCTCAAAATTTCATCACAATCTCCTTTAGAAATAGTCTTTACAACTTCACAAACTTATATAACAATACCACCTCTTACTTTTATGAATAATACAGTTTGGCACTGTGAATCTAAAATAACTTTCAAAATATCTTAAATAATATTTTAAAGCTTTACAAATTAAATAATATTCAAGTCAATGCATCTAAATCTGATCTAATTTATATTACATCTAACAAAAAAATACTACCCAATACCAATTCAGAATTAATATTTATAATTTTTAACAACCAACCAATTATATCTTGTAAATCAAATAAAACAATCAGATATTTAGAAATCTTTCTAGATAGAAAAAGTTCATCTAAACCCATACTAGAAAAAATTTTTAGTAAAACAACACAATTTATTTATACTATTCAATACAAAAAGCTTCTTCCTATACAAATATCTCAATTTCTTAATACTATCTTATCACCATCATTAAAATATTTACTTCAAATCTGCTCTTCTCCTCAAATCAAACTGAAATAATTATTAAGTCTCTTTACAAAATGCACAAAACATATACTTCATCTATTTGCAAATACAAACAATGATATACTAACTAACCCACAACTGCTTAATATTCTAATACTCAACAAACTTATGCTACAAGTTAGTAGTAGTAATATAGAAAAATGTTTTAATACTAATATAATTCTAAACCAAATTTCTATATATTATGTTAAGAAATAGATTTCTAAAATATGAAAACTACTTCTAACTCAGAATACAGTTATAGAAAACTGCAAGGAAACATCTAACTTTATTATAATATCTCAGCTCATTTACTTATATAAAAATAACATTTCACTTAACAATTCTCATCTCAACTAATTAATAACTTATAAATAAATTAACCAATTAAATGATATTCATAATTTTATCCCATTACTAAACAACTCAACAACTCTAAGTCTTAAAAACAATAAAATTCTTTTCCATAAACAAGTACTTACTATTAACAATTACAACCTACTTCTATATAAAAACATATACCTTAGAACTCACAAATCCTTTTGAGGTTCTATTACAAATTAGTTCAAAATATTTACAAACAAGATTTCTCTTTCTCCTATCTTACACATATGACCCAATCTTCAAATTCAACAAATTAATCTATTTTTAAACATACTTAATCTTATTATATTCCAATTTAATAATCCTAAAAACATATGAACACTATATATCTCTTCTACAAATTAGCATATAGGCAAAATAACAAATACATCAAATTTCTTAATACTCTTTTAAAAATACCAAATTATTATTTTTTTTTTTTTGAGTTAAAGTCTCTGTCTATGAAAGTTGATGTTTTTATTCATATATTTGAACATAGGTGCCTTTAGAGGCTTCCTTACATTGAAGATTACAACTAGCTACATGTGTATTTTTGATGTCTAATTTAAGTAGTCCACCTATACATTACTATATAGGTTTTATACTAAGTGCCATACCTGCAAGCCAACTATAGATCTTGCCTATTTAAACCCTTTGCATATGTAGTCCACTATGTCTCACAAGAACATCTTCAAGGCTACACTCATCCAAAATACCTGATGCCTTCAAGTACTCTTAGAACTAGTTTATTCTTGACAGGAAACTTACTAGAACCTTTTGTGTTCCACATACAGCTAATCTAGTTTTATGCAACATGCTATAGTTACCTAACACTTGCAGTCATAGGGGTTACCTGTTTAACTGCTATGTTACACTATTTTTACCTTTGTAAAGTTCACTAGAACCCCAGTACCTATCATCGTGATGTCTTCTTCATTATCTCTTACTAACTGCTACTTAGAACTGACAGAACTCTAACTCAGATAGCCTGATATGGTATACTTATATATTCTTTTCCTCTAGTAATTACAGCAGCCTGGTTGGTCATGTGCTTCTTTACACATCTTGACATCTGGTTTATCCACCTATCCCATTAGGGGTGTTTTATAAGCTTCTATTGGTCTGACCATACCATCAAAAGTTCATGCTACCTCTTTATTCAGGAATTTCCAAGTGGGCTTCTGACTCTTTGGTTTCTTAGTTTACTGCACCTGGTGGTTTTATTGTGGGTTTGCACTGAAGTCTTATATGACACTGGTTATTAACATTCCTCTATGTATGTATAATGTTATACTTGGTATAGATACTCCAAGCTCCTATTCAAGATAGTGCAACTTAAGGTTACAGATACACAAATTTAACTGATCATCAAGAGACAGTTTGCCATAACACAGGTTAATTTCCAAATTTTGTCATAAGTAAGATTTGAACCTTAGACCTGCCACTTGGAGGATAACAATCTACTACTATATTAGGATCACTATCCTCAAAATACCAAATTATAAACTCAACAACTAACTCTTTTTGTTATTGTTTGTTCTATTATATAGTCAATGGTTCATCTTCTTGTATTCTTTCTAATAATGAATCATAGAAAAGACACCAAATTAGTAGTAAAATTACTTCTTCTTGGTCTATTCCATCCTCTGCTATTATTTCTTCTCTTAAACTATAAACTGTGATAACTTTGAGTTGCCTTTTGCAAAACAGATTGCTTATGTATTTTCTTGTTTATTGTAGAATTTTGACTCTTTTTAGAGCCTATTCTAGACTTTCTAGTAGAACTGAATTAAATGCCTTTTTTATATCTTGTAACAGTATCCATATTTCTTTGTTCTTTTCTTGTACCTTCTCTATTATAATGTTTAGTATATGTATTGGCTGCTCTGTTGAATTACCTGGCAAACCTGTGTAGTTTGGTTCTTTAAGTATGTTTCTTTCTGTAAACACTCTGGTTAATCTTCTTGTTACTACTTTTATGACAACTTTTCTAAAAGTCTCAATCAATGCTATTGGCCTAATATTGTTTAAGTAGTAACCTCAGTTTACATCTTTTGAAATTGAATATATTTGTGCAATTTTTCATTTCTTTGGTATGTCTTTTTTTTTTAGAATTAGATTTGCAAAGGCTTTAAAAATTCTTTGTGATTTTTTCTCTGCATGTTTTATTAATGTATAGCTTATACTTGATATTTCTGAGGCTGTATTCACTTTAAGCTCTCTAAGTATTTCTTCTCATTCTTTTTTTTCTATTTTTTCTTTTACTTTTTTATATCAGGTCTCATTAATCCAATCTTTTGGGTTATATACTCTTTTCCATTCTTCTGTTATTTCTTCAAGTTTAGTTCTCTGTTTTCTAAATTGGTCTTTAAAATGAGCTATTAAACTATTTAAAACTGCATTTGGTTCTGATATTAGATTAACTTATTCTTTGTCTTGTATTATAAATCTATTTAGAACAATCTTTTTGTATAGTTTGTTTAGTAAGCTGGCAATCATTCGACCTTGTTCTGTTTTAATCATTTTGTATCTTCTGTTTATATTTTCTTCTATCTGTTTTCTTCATGCTTGTTCCTATTTTTCTTTTCTTTTCTCTTTAATTATTCTTTGCCAGTCTTTCATATCATCTATCCAGGCTTTTGACTATTGCCTATATAGTTTTGGCAATGTTGTTTCTATTTCTTTCTCTATACTTTGAAGTTTGTTATTTATTTTAGCTCTTTCATTCTTTTTCACTTCTTGATTCTTCTTACTTCTTGCTTTCTTAATTATTTGCTAAAGTTCAATAATATGTTTATGTTTCTTTGTTTTTTTCTAGTTTAGTCTTCTATTTAACTTAGTGTTGAATATTTTTTTTTTTGGAATTTGCTTGTTTGCTATTTCAATTATAACTTCTTCTATTGCATTCCACATCTGGTTCAGTATTTCTGTATTATATTCTGTTTTAACATTATCATCTTCTAGTTATTTTAATACTCTTTTCTATTCTAACTAATTTTGTAGCTTTCTTGCATAGTCTTCCCAGTCTTCTTGTTTTATTTCTTTATATAGATATATTGTTTTTGTTTGGTCTTTTTGTTTAATTTCTGCTCTACTACTGTTTATAATTATATGTTCTACCTATATTTTTGTTGTTATTATCTTGTGATATATTGTCTGTCAACCCTTCTGCTTCTTTAATATTAGTTTTTTGTAAATCTGTAGCTAGTGTTTCTAACAGTCAGATATAATCTATTCTTGTTGCTGTCTCTTGATTTGTCCATGTATATGCTTCTTTTGTTAGATGCAGATTTCTATATGAATCTGTAAAGTTTTGTCTTCTGAGTTAGCTGAATATTGAAAGTTTTTTGTAGTTTGATGTTTGCAGATATTGTCTGTTGTTAACATTAAAAGTTTTACACATTTTTGATCATAACTTTTGATGTACCGAACCAATTTGGATGAAACAACCACCATTGGATTCAGCTC
>CAJVQA010006665.1:0-14661 GCA_910591915.1 Cetraspora pellucida | reverse complement strand
TTTTTTAAATATAATAATAGTTCAAAATTTTATCATAATAGATAAATTATTTTATTTATATTTTATGAAATTTTAATCAAAATTGGTTGTAATTTAAAAAAGTTTTAGAATATATTTCAATTTTATATGAAAATTTCAAAATACTATATAAAACTATATAAAAATAATCTACATACTCTCTACCCTTAAAATTATTAAAATTATTAAAAATTTTATTAAAATTAATATATTTTAATTTTCCAAATAAAAATATTAAAAACTAAAATATATATATAATTATATTATGAGTTAATATAGATATATCTATAAGATATATTTATATTTTTTATACTTATTATTTTGATGTCTATTAGAGTTATTAAATTGTATATATATAATAATCTTATATACAAAAATAGTAATATCAAAATTGTTTGCCAATTTAGTTTTAATTTATACAAAAAATCAAATAAATATATAATAAATTAGTTTTAGCAAATATTTTTTATTTGTATACAAATATATAAACTTGGTACAAACTAATTAATATTTTTTGTTTAAATACAAATACATAAACTTGATATAACTTAATTTTACTGTTCATTTTTTTAAAATTTTGAATTGCTTGTATAATTTTTTGTTATATTATTTTTTTTTTATAACTTACTATTTATATTAACTTGTTTATAATATTGTTTTTTTAAATATTTCTTATATTTTTTAATGTAAACTATAATATTTTTATACACAATATTGAATATAAAGATATATATAAGCAAAACTTTTGGCAAAGTTAGATAAAAACATAAATAAACTATTTATTTAATTTTAAAAATATAATTGATATTAATATTAAAATATAAAATATAAAATATAAAATTTTTTTTAATATATGCTCTATTATAGTTCTTTTTAAAAGTTTTTTTTTGTTTTTTAAAACAATTTTCTATTTATTTTTTTAAATAGTGCTTATTAATTTATAAAAATTTTTTAAAATTATTAATAAAAAACTATTTTAATATTTCTTTACAAAATTAACATTACTACTTTTTTTTATTTGTATAAACTTCTGATCTTAAATATTAAAATAAAATTACCAGAAACTTACTTATTTGTTTTAAATTTCTTTTAATTATATTACAATATATTTTACTATTTGATAGCTTCTAGCATTGACTTTTTTTAATCTAAATACAATTTTATTTTTAAAAAACTTTGTAATATTAGAATTGCTATCTTTTTTTGAATTTTTTTTAATTTAAATTTATATTTTTAGAATCTTTATATTATATATTATTAAATTTTTTATTACTAATATTTTATTTTTTAATCTTTTAATATATTTTAATTTTTCAAAAAACATTATTACTTTTTTTAAAAATTTTATAAAAAAGAAGACATTATATATCTCTATAATTAGACTCTAATATTTTATTTATTTATTTTATAATTAATTAAAGTAATTTTATAAAATTATTATAATAATAATCTGTTTAGTCAAATAAAGAAATAAAACTCTATTCTTTTTATTTAAACAAATAGTTTTTTTCAAATATAAAACATAATATATATATAATATGCATGTCTAGAACTAAAAGATTGTTTAGTAAATTCATTTTCTTAAAATATGTAACAAACTTTTAATTTATTGCAAACTTTAATTATATAATTTTTATAAATATTCTGTACAATACTTATAATTAAATATATACTTATAGTTTCTATAGAATAAATATCTTTTTTAATAAATTAATACTCTATTTATAAAAACTTTTGTTTTTAATATTTATATAACTGCTTATTATAATTAAAATAATTTTTGCTAACTCTAGTATATTTAAACTATTATATTTTTTTTTGAGTTAAAGTCTTTATCATCAGATAGTAATATTTTTATTTAAGTTTTTTTAAAATATAAATATCTTTAAAAGCTTTTTAAAGATATGGTAACCTAGTAAAGTAGTTATGTTGTTAACCTTTCATGTAGTAGGTTAGATGTTCAAATTTTATTGATAGTAAAACTTTGAATAATTATTTATATAATATTCATATTACAATAACTGTTACTAATAATTAGTTAGAATACCTGTAATAGTAGTTATATTAGCATGACTGGCAGATTATAAGGCATCTGTGTAATTTATTATACAGAGAAATGCAAACTAACAAATCAGACAGTGCAAATACTAGATAAGTTCTTGTAGATATGTAAATTCATTAAAATTAAATAACAAGAAGTCTATTTGGAAAGACCTAAGTAGAAAGGTAGCTGGTTCTTTAATGGTCCTACTATAAAGCCTAGTATAAGAAAACAGATACTAAGGTTATAGTACCCAGTTATAGTAGTTGAACAGGCAAGAATTTTCAAGTTGAAAGTTTTATAAATATTACCAACTAGGCCATCAGAATGAATCAAAAAAAAGAATATTGGGCTAACTTAATATATTGCTAAACTGGTCATAGTTTTATACAAATTATCTGAATTAGAAGTTTAATAAAAAGGCAGATAAAAGATAAGAGTATACTAAAATACTAGAGTTATATTGTAAAGTAGATGCTGGAATCTGTATAAACTCTACAAGAATATAGTAATTAAATGATATAACTCTGATTACAAGTATTAGTTCTGCTATAGTAATATCTAGATCAGTTATAAAAATAAATACAAAAGGCTCTGAAGAGTTTACCTTGAGAATAAATTAGTTCTAAGGTCAAAACAATGATCTGAGTATCTAAGTATAACTCAGTAAGTTAATACAGATTATGGATTCAGAAGGTTTAATGTAAAGCATCCAAGCAGGAATGTTAGATATAGCAATTAGTAGAAAACCTTCAAGTGGACCCCTTAAATAGATAATATTGAAAAGTTATATATGTAATTAATTGTATTCTCTTTTGTAATGGTTTATAGAATTATATTATCAAACAAGTTGTTAATAAAAGTCAAAAGACCAAAAAGATTACCTTAACACCAAAAAAAAACAAATAAAAATTCTTTTACATTAAAGATTACAACTAATATACATGCACTTTTGGTGTTTAATTTAAGTAGTTCATTTATATATTACTATACAGATTTATACTAGATGCTATACTTGCAAGCTAACTATAAGTCTTGCTTATTTAAACCTTCTGTATATATAATTCTCTTATATTATAAAAACATCTTCAAAGCACTACTTATCCAAATTTTTAATGCTAATTAGTATTCTTAAAACTACTTTATCTTTGATAAAAGACTTATTAGAGTCTGTTATATTTTATATATGCTGCTTAGTTTTATGCAATATATTATAATTATTTAATACTTGCAGTTATAGAAGTTATCTGTTTAACTACTATGTTATACTATTTCTATTCTTGTAAAGTTTACTAAAACCTTAGTAACTATCTTTTTAATATTTTTTTTATTATCTTCTACTAATCACAACTCAGAACTAACAGAACTTTTTGACTTTCAATTCAGATAGTCTAGTATAATATTTTTTAGTATTCTTTTTTTTTTAATGATTCTAGTAACTTGATTAGTTATATGCTTCTCTATATATTTTTGGTATTTGGTTTATTTGTCTATTTTTATAAAAGTATTTGTAAGCTTTAACTAGTCTAATAATACTATTAAAAGTTTATGCTATCTCTTTACTTAGAAATTTCTAAGTGGGTTTTTAGCTTCTCAATTTCTTAGTCTTTTATGCCTGATAACCTTATTATAAGTTTGCATTAAAGTTTTATATAACACAGATTAGTACTATTTCTCTATATATATATAATGTTATACTTTATATAGATGCTCCAAGTTCTCAATAACAGGTAGAAACCATTACTTTTTAATTTTATAACAATTTTATTTATTATATTAAAATCTAATTTCAAAATCTTTTTAAATTGTTTTAATGGATTTTTTACAAAATAATAACATCATTGTAATGTTCTATTTAAATTGTCTATTACAATACATGTTCTATTCATTTGCTTAAAATTACCAGAATTAAATTCTAAGTTTAATTTAATTTTATAACAAATAGTTATATTCTTTAATAATTTTCTATTAGTTGTTATATGTATTAAGGTTTTGTATCAAATAATTTATATTGATTTTATTATTTTGTTCTTATATAGGGTCTTTGCCTTGAAAATCAAGTTTGGATCATATGATTTACTATGTCCCGTAAGGTCATTTTCAAGGCAAAGACCCCATATTGTTATTAATAACAAATTGACATATGGCTTGGCTAACCTAATTGCTAATGTATTAAATTGTATATCATATGAACTATTATATATTTTATATTACTTTTTGTATTGCTTGTACTATATTTAGATAACAGTAAAAGCAGTATTGTACATGAACATTGTTCTGTCAAAATTAAGCAAACACAGACAGTTCTGAACAGTGTCTTATGTTCTAAACAATGTTCGTATTTATGATAGTTGTTCTATGTTATATAGTTTATTGAACAACCTAATAAGCTAGCGCAACTGTTTTTATTGCAATTTTAATTATCTGAAACAAAAAATATTAATAGACATGTCTATAACATCTTGTTCTAGACTGTTTACTGTCTGCATTCACGTTTCATAACAATACTGAATAAAGATGTTAGTTGTTTATAAAGTTGTTAATAGGTTGGATTAAAGTAGCTTGGGTTAAAATATTTCTTAATTCGTTCCAACTAGATTAGGTTCACTTTGGAGCCACTTCAGATTTGCTTATAACTGCTTCGGTTTACTTCAATTTAACTCCAACATATTTTTTAGATTTTCAACTTACTTCAACTTGGGTTGGACTTACTTCAAAGCTGCTCTAGAGTATGTCGCTCCATTAACAACCATAGTTGTTCAAGAATTTTAGAATTATCTCCAATGCTAACATAGTCAAGAATTTCAAAATCCTTATTAGAATCATTACAAAAAATCTCTTTATAATAATAAATACTAGCTGAATTATTTATTATAACAATAGTATTTCATTAACTAATCTTAATTTTATGCCTTAGTATCCTTTTACAAGTTGATTCTATTCTAGATGTTTTCGCTATACTTTGATCTTTTTTGTGTCCAAAAAAAAATTTGCAAAAGTTTAGTACCAAATTTAAAAAATTGCCTATGTAACATTCTTTTAGTTGCCCAGTTTCAATTCAAGATTCTTTAAAACCTAGGCACACTATAAATTGCAACTTCACCTTTAAAAAAATAAAAGACTAAAACTAACATTTTGTTAAGCGCAGTAATATGTTTTTTTAAAAAAAGTCACCACTTGAAAAGAAAAATTCTGTCAAGTAATATAAGAATTTTGTCGATTATTCAATAAAAATTTAATATAAGTGTACAGTAGCCACCCCTGCAGTGTGACATATCACCTGATCGTTAGGGTCTAGAGTTAGCAAGGGTGTTAAGAAAACCTGAAGCCAACTCGGAATCGACCCTAGGTTCGGGACCGGGCTCCTCTCGTGTTATCTGAAATTTACTCAACTAAATAATAAAACTAGGAACTGGAAACCGGTATAAGTCTGGAACTCATACCAGCCCCTGAAAAGTTTTGTATTGTATGCTGTAGATCAAATTTCTCAGAGGCGTTACATCTGAACTACGTTTTTGATATTTTTTACTATAAAGGTATCAAAAATGTAATTTTGGTCATCAAAAGACGTAGAACTATGAGTCTCGCTCCAGACATTATATTATATTATATGTGAAGTTTGTTTACACGAACTCAAAAACTCGGTCATTGCAGAACACTAAATGTGTTAATTATTAATATATTAAAAAATAATATTTAGAATATAATACCAGATTCTGAATTGTGACACCATGAATTGTATTCGATGAGAGTATTATCGTATAGTATTTTTTAGGCCAGATAATTAGCAGACAAGTTCACGGTAATCAGTGAACACGATTTACACGATTTATGACTAGGTTCCTTTTTGGGGAAAATGATCACTCTGGTAATGAAATGATTACATCATTTTGACGTGAGTGATTAAAATAATTAAAATCAAAACAATCAATGACAAAATTCTTGTTAGCTTTCGTTTTCATACATCTTTGCTTTTTATAAACATTTCTTTTCGTTTCTAATAATTTATCTTTTATTTTTTACTTTATGTTTTTTACATATAGAAGGTTTAGACGCTTTTACGTCGCCAAATAAAGCGCATGTGGAAGATTATATGGAATAAACGCTAATGCATAGAAGGTAATATATCGTTACTGAATAGTTGCTGGATTGATATGCATTATGTTTTCGACCTGGGCTGTAGTTGTGACTAGAGGTGCATACATGTTTATATAATAGGTTGTAACTAGGTTGTAGTTTACATAAAAATTATTTTTATATAAACTACGACCTAGTTACGACTTATTATGTAAATAAGTCTGCACCTCTAGTTGTGACATTTCGTTTTTTATACAGCTTGGAGGGTAATAACTGTTAGTGACAGTTTAACGGAAAATTTGATGCATAAAATCGAGCATCTGAAAGCTTTTAATGATGTTTTGCTTGATTGTTCAAATGAGCAATTACTCATTTTACGTTTTATTTTATTATATTTTTTTATTAAGCTATTGGAAAAAACATTACAAGAAAAGTGAAAATTCAAACAACGAATAGAACCGACGAATTTACTTTATGAGAAAAGAAAGTACATTAGCAACTTGAAACCGACGAATCTACTTTACGAAAAAAGAAATAACATTTTCATAATTGTACTGTTATAAGTTTTAGTTGTTTAATCCAGCCTAGTTTATAGAAAAACCAAACGAAACGCATATAGAAGCTTATGGCTAATATGTATAAGGTAATATGTTATTACTGAATAGTTGTTGGATTGATATGCATCAGTTTTCGACCTGGGCTGTAGTTGTGACTAGAGGTGCAGACATATTTATGTGATAGGTTGTAACTAGGTTGTAGTTTACATAAAAATTATTTTTATATAAACTACGACCTAGTTACGACTTATTATGTAAATAAGTCTGCACCTCTAGTTGTGACGTTTTATTTTTTATACAGCTTGGAGGGTAATAACTGTTAGTGACAGTTTAACGGAAAATTTGATGCATAAAATCGAGCATCTGAAAGCTTTTTGATGATGTTTTGCTTGATTGTTCAAATGAGCAATTACTCATTTTACGTTTTATTTTATTTTATTTTTTTTTATTAGGAATAATTTACGACAAAACCAACGAATATAAATCGAGTTATCAATATTCAAGTTGTTGTGACAGGCGGGTCTAACAGTCAAGACGATATCTTCAAACTTTATGCGTTCTTGAACCAACATTCGGCTCAGACAAAAGATGCGATTAAAATTGGTGAGCCGGGTTGGTTTATATAGGTAAGTGTCTTCTGGATTGTTTCAAGTTATGGTTTTCTAACATTACACTATCACTAACTTAAACTTTCTGTTCTATTATAACCACAACCAATTCGGTACGTTGAATGGCCAGAAACACTTGGTAAAGTAATTTGCATCTTATTTTCTAACCACGGCTTTACCATTGTACGTCGGGTTTAGGCCGGAAAACCAAAATTGGATATCGTTTCAAAGTCACGTGCTTAAAATAAGGTTGTACGAAAGTCTACTCCTACAATGCACTACGTATAACGAGTCTGGTAATGTAAAAGTTTACTTTGTTATGGTGTGTATGATAGGTTTAGAGCACTTTGTATAGAACAAAATTTAAAGCTTATAGGACCATTGCACGATATTACGGGATAAATTTAACGGTTTAAAGGAAATTGTTCAAGAATAAACCGATTATGCATTAAGGCAACTTGCCAATGGCGTGATAACCGTGATTTAACGTTATAATTATTACGGATTTAAGCAGAGTTCGATGAAGTTTAATTGGATCGTTATTCAGGGCGAGAATTAAGTAATAGAAGGAGCTCTCTTTATTACAACGAAAAAAATGGCGCTCTTTTATAAACAAACTATCATTAAAGGTTTGAAATAAGTTACAAAAACGCCTTCGCCAATCTATTCCTTTAGTTTCTTTGTCTTTTGGTTTCCATTTACACATAATTCCTTCGTGAACCTTCTTTTCTTTGCTTATTGCTAGAACCTTCCAGAGTTTGCCTCAAGCCTCGTAGATCGTATGTAATCTTTACTTCTCGAACAATTCGATTGGCGACCCTGTTTCGAAAATCAGATGGTTGTACCGCAGTTTTAGTTGATCATCGGAAATATCACTTTTATCCTGTGACAACGAAAAGCTTAAACTTTATTTTGGTCGAAGAGTCAGATAATATATAACTTTTTGTACATATGCGCAAACTAATTTAACAACATCATCTTATCCGTTTATCTAATTATTCTAATTTAACCAACCATTCCCATTCAACTTATAAATCTATCTTTTTCAAATTATTCCTCTAATTCACTTAATCCAATTAGGTTAATTAGTTAACTCGATCTCTTTTTTTGGGAAGTAGATCGTCGTACTCAATTGTATTACGATCACGTCGTCACATGCCGTCAGTTTCGATTTCAGGCCTTACAGTAAAAACATTATTGGAAAAGCGAAAAACAAAAAATAGAACCGACGAATTTACTTTGCTAAAAAAGAAAGTGCATCAATAGCCTGAGACCGAAAGTACGTTAGTAATTTGAAATAACAAAGCTCAAACAGAAAGTAGTAGTATTTACGTAACTGTATTGTTACAAGTTTTAGTCGTCTAACCCAGCCTGATTTACGAAACGCATATGGAAGACTATGGCTAATATGTATAAGGTAATACATAAAAAATTGTTTTTATGCAAATTACGACCTAGTTACGACATATTGCGTAAATCAGTCTGCACCTCTAGTTGTGGCGTTTGTTTTTTATACAGCTTGGAGGGTAATAACTGTTAGTAACAGTTTAACGGAAAATTTGATGCATAATCGAGCAACCAAAAGCTTTTTGCAATGCTTTGCTTGATTGTTCAAATGATCAATTATTTATTTTGCGTTTTATTTTTTTTTAGAAATAATTTACGGACAAGCCCAACAATATAAATCGAACGCTATTAATATTCAAGTCGTTTGTATCCCAGTATTAGAAGAAACTTTATTAGAAAAGTGAAAACCCAAGCGACGAATCTACAAAACTCAAACAGAAAGTAATAGTATTTACGCATTTGTATTATTGTTACAAGTTTTAGCGTCCAACTCAGCCTCGTTCACAGAAAAAAATCGAAAAAGCGCCCATGCTTATCACAAAGATCGCTTTACCATCAAATTCTAACTCTTGCTCTGTCATAATTAATTTTTTAAAACTAAAACTTAGGAAAGAAAAAAAGGAAGCATTAGTGGTCTGTCAAAAATCGTTGCCGTATACTTCGTCGACAATTATTCCACCGACAGCTCATTTGACCGACATCACATAGGATTAGGATTGGCATTTTATTATTTACTGATATATATATATTTTTTTAGTAAATTTGTGCTTGGTGTGATGTCGGTTAAATGAGCTGTCGGTGAAATAATACGGAATAATGAACCGATTTATGAATATTTACCGTGAATAAGCCATTAGAAGTTGGATTCTGCCTTATCGTTATAACTGAAATGGCATTATGAATATCTAATGAAAAATTTTCTGATTTCCTCGTGGATCAAACCGAAGCCAACAGAAAATAAATGACCGAAATAAAGAAAGACGTTAACAACAATCAGAATAAAATGAATAGATGAAAAAGTACTTATATTACCGTACAGAATATTACTGGTAAAGCTAGTTTGAGTTAGAATTAACGCCTAGATCCTGATTTAAGTATTTATATCCAGATTTAATCTTAAGAACCGGATATAAGTGTTTAAATCTGGATCCAGGTATTAACTCTAGCTTGAACAACTTCAAACGTCCGAAGTTTTATTCACCTAAAATTGCTAATTAAATATATAACAGTAAGACCTAATTTAAGACAAGTTTTAGTCGGTAGATCTTATTTTCCAAACGACCATTTTACTGAAATTAAGGCTGACTTATTTTAAAGTTATGTTAGTTAGAAGTAAACGTCAGTGAGATGAATGAATCCCTCTAGCTCGATGAAGATGCCAACGATAACGCTAGTGTTGTAAAAAGAAAATCGGGATCATATAGATGGATCGTATGTCATTCAACGACACGTACAGTATATAGAAGATTATTTATACGGTAATATGTTATTACTGAATAATTATTGAATTGATATGCATCACGTTTTCGACCTAAGCTGTAGTTGTGACTAGAGGTGCAGGCATATTTATATGATAGGTTGTAGTTTACATAAAAAACATATTTTTTATATAAACTATGGCCTAGTTACGACTTATTATGTAAATAAGTCTGCACCTCTAGTTGTGACGTTTGTTTTTTATATAGTTTGGAGGGTAATAACTGTTATTGACTGTTTAACGGGAAACTTAATGTATAAAATCGAGCAACCTAAAGCTTTTTGTAACTTTCTTGCTTGATTGTTCAAATGAACAATTATTTATTTTTTTATTACAGAAATATATAATTAGGATATTTTACGGATGAGATCAATGAATACAAATTGAGTGCTATCAACACTTCATTTTCGTTTACGTGTAATAGAACTTTCGAACCTATATAATGATTTACCCTTAGGACATAGTTACAAATCGCTAGTATTGGATTGATTTCTAATTAAGGATTTTTATTCTAATTTCTAGTTTTTGTATCATTGAAAAAAAAATAGTTCAATAAAGAATCTAATTTTTAACTATTATTGTGATTATTAATTCGGATTAATTAAATTTGATTTTATTCTGGTTTGGTTTTAAATGAAAATATTAAAATTCACAATGAAAAAAAATGGTCTTATATTATCGAATCAAATTTTGTATTAATGCGAAAATGGAATTATGATACGTTTGTTCATTGGTTCTAAAACTAGTCAAATTGTTCAGTTGTATTTTTTTTGTAAATTAGATTTTTTGTGTTTGAAAACTTCATTGATTCTCAATTTTAAGTGTTGAGAAAAAAATAGATCAACGAATTTGTTAGAAATTCAAACTGAATTTATCTACTATCCTCAAGGTAACATGAATGCATTTTTTATGGTCAATTCAATAATTACTAGTGTTATTTAAAAGGTAGAATAGTGGTGGCAAAAAATATTCGCGACTACGTCATCGCCGACCTTTCCAAACCCCATCGGAAGCCTTATACCTAATGATGGGGAAAATGCGCATATGATATTGCATGATAAAAAAAAAGGCAAAAAAAAGAAACTCGATCGAGAGGAGAGAAATCTTGATGGGATAAAATGCGATGAAACGGAATCATGTGCACGCATAAAACCCATCTCTACTTATATCAAATCTTTATATAATCAATGCTGATTATCAGTATTGATTATATAACGGTCAATCAATATAAATTCGTTATAAGGCTTCCGATGGGTTCGGAAAGGTCAGCGATGACGTAGTCGCGAATTTTTTTTTTGCCACCGATATTCTACCTTTATTTAAACATGATCATTAGCTAAGAATATGCACAATGCTAGTTGAATTCTAATTGGTCTGTAATCACATGATGGACATAGACATTCAGACTCACCCACAGATTTTTCCGGCACGTGATTTTTGGCCAATTAGAACGAAGGATAAGGCGTAATGTAAAATCAAAACAATCGAATTAAGCGAAAGATTTTAAAGTAATAAGAATCATATTTAAAATTAGGATTAAGGATAAGGAAGGTCATATCTTACACTAAAATTTCACGAGAAATGTTTTTTATTAGAACGCTGAAGGCAGTTTCATAGGTAAAATATCGAGTTAATAGCGATTTTTTAAAAAGACGTGATTTTCACGTTACACCTGCTCCTTCAATCTAATTGGCCATGGTCACGTGCCGGGAAAATTGTGGGTGAGCTACGGGGTTAGCCATTCACTACATGATTCTATCAATCAAATGCAAGACCTGATGTATAAAAAGGTAATCAGATGAGAAAAGGGACGAAATTGACAAAAAAATCTTCAGAAATCAATTATGTTATAAATCTTGTTATAAATTTTATATTAAATCATAAGAAAATGCAAACTTTAAAGAGCTATTCTGCAAAGTTTTATTATCACAACTACTTTTATGTTTTAAATAAAAAATGATTTTAATCTTATTCTAAATTGATTTAAATAAAAAAAGTTTATTTAAAAAAATTGTCAAATTTGTCCCTTTTCCAGCACTATTTTCAATTGTTCGTAGCGCATTACACGGATTACAGATCAACGGATCTCTACTAAATAATACATAAAATTTTATGTATTAAAAATTTTATTCTAATCTTTTAATTGCATTTTTTTTTTTTAAGAAAGTTCCAAACTTTAGAGTTGAGTTTTACATTCCTCCTCACTTATAATCTTACTTGCATATGAATCATTATCATGGTCTTGTACACTTATCGGTAATGTTTTAATAATTTCATCCCTTCTAAGAATTGTTTTTTTAACTTTATTCTCATCATCTGAACTTTTCATGACTTCGTTCCATTTATCTAACTTCTTCCAAATTTCTTTAACAGTAGGTCGTTTTTGCAAATCAGAATCTATGCATCATTCAGTCAACTTAACATAACGATCTGGAATTCCAAAATCGAATCCAGGTTTACATTTAAAAGGTGAACGTTTCCCGTTAGCTATTTCTGTAATGATTACTCCTAACGCATAAATGTCAGACTTCCGTGAAAATTGATTTTCTTGCAAAACTTCCGGGGCAAGATAAGGTAAAATGTTCATGACTTCACTTTTTTTCGAATACGAAGTGAGACCTAGTTCTGCAATATACGCATTATCGATATCGTCCTGCAAAATATTTCCACTATGTAAATTTCGATAAACGTATCCATGAGAATGAATTATTTCAAGATCAGCAACTATATAATGTAACGACTTAACTTTCCTTCTCCAATCCATTTTGAATACCTTTTTAAGATTGTTACTCAAAGATTGCTCAGCAGCATATTCCAAAACTAAAACATATTTGTCATCATTATCTTTAAATATTCCATAACATTTCAAAAATGATGGATGAGTTTTTCCAATTTTACAATATGCTTTCATCTCTTTAATAAAGTCTTTGATATTTTTTATTTTAGATGTTTTAAGCACAACATACGTAATTAAATTTTGGCGACTTTTATCAAACTATTCTGCATGCTATCCTTAAATAAATAATTGATTGTAAAGTTTGCAATGAATGCATATTCAGAAGCAACTTGTTTTTTCAGTTGTTGAAAATGATTAATATATGTGTCAACTAGATATGTGCCTTGTTTAAAACCAAAAAGCTGTTTTTGTTAAATATTTTTTTGTTTAGAAATATATAAGTGAGCTCTAAAGAGATACAGCTACTTATCATATTATTGTAAACATTTTTTAAAAATTTATAACAAGCTAATTAAAAAAGATATCTGACTAAAAATTATATAATAAACTTTTTTTTTTTTACTTACGCTAAGGCTGTAGTTATTGGCAGCTATTGCCTTTATTATATTTTAATTATGATTACATAACTTGTACAAGGTAAGTATACAACTAGTCACACATACAACTTTTGGTTGTCTATTTTAAGTAGTCTGTTTACATAGCAGGTTCTACACTAGCTGTCATATCTGCAATCTACTAGGAGATTACCTATTTAAACACACTGATCCTTATACTTATATTGACAAATAGTGCATAAGTTTCTGTACATCTAAGTGTCATCTAACCTAACTGTGACCTTCCTATTTGTATATCTATCAAATAATTATATATTTTAAAGTATATCACTTGATTATCAGGTTCCAGAGGGTTTTCTGCTAACTAACTACTCACATTTAGTCTCTTATTAACAAGGCTTACCCTTGCAGAGTTCATTCAGACCCTAGCACTGATTTCATAACATATCTCTAATACTTATAATATACTCTTACTTTTGACTTTAGATTCTCAATTCAGATAGCTCGGTAGGACTATGACCTGTTTTTGATATCCTAGGATCTGTTCTTAAGGTTTTTTTTCTTCAGTTTGAGACTTTTGGCAACTTGGTTAGTAGTACTTCTCATCCAAGATTCTTGTTTGTCTAATTCTTTCATATTGGTATTTATTTTCTAGGTTTAGTCTTTACAATTATACTGTCTAAAATCTATATTATTTTTCTATTTGGGTCTTACTAAATGAACTTTGGTTTTTTAGTTTATGAATTTATATAACCACAAAAATTTATCTTGGATTTGCATTACCTGATGCTGGTTTGCATTTCTCTGTATAACTTCAATATTGTGCAAATGCTCTATAATCTGCTAGTTATATTGATGCAACCATGTTACAGATATCTGATTCTGACTAATCAATGGAATGCTATTGTCATAATACTACTTATCTCTTATAATATTAATATAACATAGGTGATTTTTTTAAATTTAGTAATCAGTAAGTTTTGAACTTCCAATCTATTACTTGAGAGTTAACAACTTATCCACTTCACTAAGTTACTATATCCTATTACAATAAACTTATTAAATTTAAAGGTTTTAAATAAAAAAAAATTATAAAATTCTATATAGTATTTTTTAAAATAATTAAAGTTATACAAAATTGTATAACATTACACAAAACTAAAATTGATAATTTTTAATGTATTTTTTATTAATAATAAATATTTAAAATTAAATTATTAAAAATTTTATTAATTAAATTTAGTT
>CAJVQA010006664.1:0-14661 GCA_910591915.1 Cetraspora pellucida | reverse complement strand
AAATATTGAGAAATAATTAAATGTTTTTAGTAAAATTTTGGTACAAGTGATCTACAGAGAGAGTTACAGAATTGGTCTCTCTTAGGTTTTCTTCTTAATACATAAGAGTTTAATATAAATTGAAATTGCTTTTTAATATTATATTCAGGTGTTTTAATTCTTGATCGAGTTTGCATATTTATTTTAGAAAAAAATACTTTTTAATAATTAAATACTCTTTAAATAAAAAATAATGTATTACGAATTTGTAATTCATAAAAGAAACCAATAAAAATAAAACTTAAATATCAGATGACAGTTGAGTGAATGAAGCTCATTCTCAGTAAAGAAACCAATAAAAATAAAACTGGAATATCAAATGACAGTTGAGTGAGTGAAGCTCACTCTTAGTAAAGAAACCAATAAAAATAAAACTTAAATATCAGATGACAGTTGAGTGAGTAAAGCTCACTTTCAGTAAAGAAACCAATAAAAATAAAACTGGAATATTAGATGACAGTTGAGTGAGTGAAGCTCACTTTCAGTAAAGAAACCAATAAAAATAAAACTGAAATATCAGATGACAGTTGAGTGAGCGAAGCTAACTCTCAGTAAAGAAACCAATAAAAATAAAACTGGAATATCAGATGACAGTTGAGTAAGCAAAGCTCACTCTCAGTAAAGAAACCAATAAAAATAAAACTAGAGTATCAGATGACTGATGAGTAAGCGAAGCTCACTCTCAGTAAAGAAACTAATAAAAATAATTCTAGAGTATCAGATGACTGTTAAGTGAGCGAAGCTCACTCTTTAACCCTAGGCCTTGCACTAGCAGTTCATGTATGGCATAGTAAAACACTACACCAAACATACTATTATATATAAATATTATATTTCTATAAAACAAATACATAGTGATAAGTAGTAGATCATATATATAAAATTACTATATCTTATTATACTTTTAGTGATCGACATACTGGGAAATAGGCAACCAAGATCAGCACAAATCAGTTCTGCAAACGAACCTGGGCATACATCACCTAAAATTCATATAACTTGGACAAAAAAAGATGACGATCATGTCTAACAAGTATATAAAATTTCAGGAAAGTACATGTTGCTAAATCAGAAAGTACATGTAAAATCATAACTAATTGAGTGGAAAAAATCAGAGACAAAAATTTTTGATGATTGGATAAAGCAGCAGAACAGGTGATTTACTGTGCATTTTTCAATTTCGAAAAGCATATGAAACTTCACTCATGTGATCTAATGGGTATTTCGGATTTAAACTGCCTATTATCCAATAGCATTTTGCAAAAATTCTGTAAGAGGAAATATTTTTGAAGATGTGGAAAGTACATGAAATTTTATATTATTATACTGTACAACTTTGCAGATGTGAAACTTGCAGATTTTGTATTATTTTCACATCTTTTATTCATCATTTACCAATAGTTTGATTAGAAATTTTTTACTAAGAATTTTTCTATTTGCATGCTGATCAGTTCATGCAGACACATGATTCAGATTTTTTCATTGCCAGCTAAAATTTTGATTTTGATCATGTTGGAACACAAAAAGAAATCTGAAACCCATCCCAAAATAAACTGATACTTTTTAAAAAGGAAATATTTTTTTAATTATGTACCAGAACCCAAACCGAACTGAAAGTGAAGAGATCAAACCTTTAATATGATTAATATAAAATTTAAATGATTATACTTTATTGATTAAACCAAAAATGTACTCATCTTTACATTATTATAATCAAAAAAAAAAGATTATTTTGTAGCTAAATTTCAACCAGAAAATAAAATATAAAGAGAAGCATCAAAAGACTATACAGTATAAAGAACTAAATTGATATTCATTTAATATAAACCCTACTTTTATATGATAATATTCAAATACATTTTATTTACAAAAACCATTGAAGAACTAAAGATGACAGAAAAAGCATAACAAGAAACACCAGTAGGGTTGATGCAACTGATGTAAAGATTGAATAAAAGTTATTATCAATAAGAATTTTCTTTGTTCATTACAAAGTCAAAGAGACAAAGAAAAATAATGAGAAGAGAAAAAAGAGAATTGTAATTCATGTTTATTTAGTTACACAATTTGTATTCATATAAAAAGTTGTAATTCACTTTTTAGTTTAGTAATAATGTCATATCCAACTTTTATTTCAATAATAAAGATTTTTACAGATGAAAATGAATGTATTAAATTTTTATTCGACAATAATACTTTGTATATACCTACAGAATGTAAAATATGTAAAGCAAACTTGTTTAGAGATAAAAAAAGATTCATTTGTATAAATAAAAAGTGCAGAAAATCTGTTTTGATATTCAAAAATTCCTTCTTTTCAAAGGAACATGTGAAATGCAATCTTACAATGATGATTAGTTATTTTTGGCTATCTAAATGCAATTATTATTCGATTGAAAAAATGACAGGCCATTTACCAAATACAATAACTGATTATATGAAATTCTATCGAGAATTAGTTATTGATACTTTAAAGGATTATGAAAACAAGATAGGTGATAAAGGAATTATTGTTGAAATCAATGAATCCAAATTTGGAAAAAAAAAATATTATCGTGGTAGAGTAGAGTTATTAATGATGTATGATTATTGTTGGTATTGAAAGAACAGAACAAAACTGATGCTTTTTGATAAAAGTACAAAAACATGATGAAGAAACAATCAAAGATATTTTAGATAAATATGTTGAAAAAGAATCTATTGTTTATACAGATTGTTAGAAAGGTTATCTAAATATCGATAAACTAGGATTCAAACATAAAACAGTTAACCATTCAAAAAATTTTGTAGATCCCAAAACAGGTGCACATACAAATACTATAGAAGGATTGTGGAATGGCATCAAGTTACAGATTGCACCACGAAATCGAAATAAAGACTTGATTGAATCACACTTATTCAAATTTATTTGGCACAAAATAAACAAAAACAGACTCTGGAAAGCATTTATCGAAGCACTACATTCCATAGCATATTACCAATCTGATGATATCACATTGTGACAATTGCATGCATTAGTACACATTAAACTATAGTTCAGCCATTTTTTTGTATTATTTTATTTTTTTGTTTTATATTACATTATAGATATATTTTTTTTGTTAATTAAATTAGATAAGAAATAGAGTATTATAAAGAAACTGCAGTATAATTTTAAATAAAAGAATTCTAGATCTGATTTTTATTTTATTTTTTTTTTAAAGAAAGGTCTATTCTTTATCTCTTTTATTTATAGTTAATTGTACATATATAAAATAAATACATGTGAAAAAACTATACTATAGGAGATGGGGGTAAGAGCTACTTTACTCTTGACCTATTCTTTGCTAAAATAGTTATTAAACCTCTGATTTTCAAGAAAATGCATTAGAGAAGTTAGTCTATTGTTTATATATCTTACTAGTTTTCTTTATATAAAAGATGGAGCTAAAGATTTAGTTTTGTTTAATATCAGAGCTTGTATTGGAGCAGGAGTTGGAAAAATTGAGTTATGACTTGTTTTTCTAGTGACTAGTCAAATTGTTTTGTATATTTTAGTAATAATGTTATGGTGTATTAGTAAAGCATAGTTATGCCTGTAACTATTTATATCAAAAGGTGCTAATGTGTTTCTAGTAATAAGTCCTAGTAGTATCTGCTTAGTTATATGTATAGTAATGAATACTTTGACAAAAGCATCCAAGTGCAAGCATGGTATTTCCAATTTTTATGAAGTTTTATATACTGTTTGTCTAATTAGAGTTGAAAACCATATGTAATTCTAAATGTAAGTTAATAGATGAACAATGTCTTCAGAGACACTATAGCATCTTGAACACAAGTGGTTTGGATATTTTTTCCTATTTCTCTAATGCAATAGTAGATAAATTAGAAGTTCTTCAGATAGCAGTTTAATCTTGAAATTTTTAATTGCTAAAAATGATAAGTCAGTGTTTAACGCTAGTGGTTTTTTTTCATAAGAAATGTATTTTAGTATAAAATGTCAATTAATATTGTTTTGTGATATGTGCCAGCCTGAAATTTGTTGTTGATAAAACCATAACAGCCAGTTTGTAATTTAATGTATATGTTTTAAAGCAGTTTTTAAAAAGTATTTACATGGTTTGTTAAGAAGTCTTGGAACAAAGTAGTTGTATAAAAAGCATTGTAATGCTGGGTCTAATGAGAAAATTATGCTTGTAGTTTTTTAATTTTTATATCTTGATCTAGAATAATGTTGACTTGCCTATTACACAAAAGTGCTTTTAGAATTAGAAAAAGGTATGTATGCTACTGTTTGTCTAGTACAAAATAGTTGTGAAGTTTAATAGAAGTTACCAAGTTAATATATATAATAAAGGTAGGATTGTCTGTACAGATGTTTACTTTTGTATATGAATTGATTGTAGTAAGAATAAAGTTTAGTATATTAAACAACATGTTATTTGTAAAGGCTATTGGTTAGTAAAGCAACCAAAACAGATGTTGGTGTTTTGTATATAACAATTTGCTATTATTTGAGAATTGTTATTTACTATTTGTCGATTGAAGGTTAATTAAATTGTTAATGTCTTAATAGTGAAGTTAGCTTCTGTTAATGTTTTCCAGAAGTTAATTGGTGGGTTTTCAAAAGAACATAAAGGTCTTTCTAGTATTAAGCTTGCATCTTGTATTTGTTCTTAAGTTACAGTTATTGATTTAGTATAGTTTAGTGCCTTTTTGAAATCTGCAATGTCTAAGTGGATTTTCTTTTTACAGTCTACTTGTAAGTTGTATAGTGATGTTGTTACATTAAAGTAGCAATGCTTGGAACAATATGATTGATTCCTTAAGTTACAGCCTGCACATGCTGATATTATGTTGTTTGGCTTTAGGATGTAATATTAAGCTTTAAGAGCTTTGTTGTGCAGATTATGTATTTTGCCAATAATAGAATTATTTTTAATTATCCAACTTTTCTCTTTAGAGTTTCATTAAGACAAGGTATAAAAGTTTATATATGAAAATGTTAATGAAGGATTAATTGAGGCTGCTATTAAGTTTTGAACTATAAAAAACCAATGTGAACAACATTCTCTTGGTATCTTTTTAATGTTATGATAAAAATTGTTCTATTCTAAAACCTCTAAGTTGATTGTGTTTAGAAATTATTCTATGCTAGCAATGTTATGATTATTTAGCTTTTCTTTATGATAGAATGCTCTAGGATGATTTAACAGAATTTGGTTTATTGAAGTTTTAGTAAAAGTTTTAGGATAAGGCCAGTTGTTACTATTTTATGAGATCTGTAAATTTAAGGCATGAAGTACAAGCACCATTTGGCTAGTTTATATATTTAATTGTGAAGCTAGAAAAACTGAAAGTTAAATGAGGATAAAAGTATTAGTAAAAGCTGAGTTTTGTAATTGTTGTAGTTATAGCTTTAAGAAGAAGGAATTAAAACTGTGATGGTTTAGATTTTTCTGAAATACTGTTACTAAAGAAAAAAGTTGAGCCTAAGCTAGTTTATTTAAAGCATAGATATCTGGATTGAATAGAAATAAGTTTGGAACTTCCTGAGTCAGCCTTGCTTTATGTTTGACTAAACTAGTGCAGATCTTGTTAAGTGTATTGATTTGAGTGTTAGTAAGAAATATAGTGTACAATCTATAGAGCAAGCATAGAAGAATAATATTATTTATTATATAATTTACTTGTTTTTCTGTTATATAGACAAATTGTAGCTTTTTAAGATTGATTGTTATCTCAGCTATGATTTTTTTTTAAACAAGTATTTGTTTTTTGTTAGTAGAGAACAATTCTTCTAGGTACTTGAATTGTGTTTCATTGGTAATTGTTGTTAATTATTCATTTTTAAAAGTTATACTATTATCTGGATCATTTGAGTTTGTTGCTAGAATTGACTTAGTAGAATTGACTCTTATATTGGCGAAATTATGAAAGGAAGAAGCTGTATAGAGAATATTAGTAAGAAAGGTTTTGTTAGATGCAATTCATAGAGAGTCATCTATGTATGTCATTACTGAGGTATAAATTTCTTTTGGGTGAGTAGATAGGATTTATCTTATATATCTCTGATATTTTGTATAAATTCTAGATATAAGAGAGTCATAATAGATCTTCCAGAGTAGTGGTAAGATTGTTTCTCCCTGATTTACTCTATCTTTAACAAAGTAGGATTAAGTTAGTCCCAAACTAGTAATTACTTTGTTTGTATAATAATGAAGCAAATATGATAACAGGTTAATTGCTTTGTTAGATATATGTATTCTTTTAAGAGATTTGCATAGAGTTGGTATATGAATTGAGTCAAAGGCTTTTGACATATTCTGAGACAAGATCCAGATCTCTTTTTGGTTTATAGTTGCATCTTCTAGGATGTAAGTAAGTTAAGAGATAGGTTGAAGTATTGATTAATGAGAAAAAGCTGCAAAGTTATAGGAGAAAAGCACTTGGTTTCAAACTAGGATGTCTGTCAAATGATTTGTTAAAATTTTTGTAAAGATTTTTTTGGTATGATCTATTAATGTAATAGAACAGGTGGTATTTAATTCATAATTATATTGTTGTTTTTTAGAAATTGGCCAAATATTAGTCTGTAACCATTGGTTTGGGACTATTTCTTGCATTATGTAGCTGTTAAAGATATTTAGTAAAATTAAAAGAGCTAAGGATAACAATTACTGAAAAACTTCATTTGTAATTTCAGAGGGTCTAGTTGCTTTTTCTTTAAAAGCTAGATTTATTGTTTGTATTAATTTGATCATTGAAATAAATGAGAGAAGAGTATTGTAAATATCTTTTCATATATGCTAAAGTGGAGAGTAGAATGGCTTCTATTATTCTTATAATGAATTTTTAGAAGAGTTATTTTTCATCCAGTTTTTGAAATAAGTGCATACAGCTTCTTTGATCTCTTTTTGGTTGGTGATTACACTGTTAGGTGTTATAATTTTTCATAGCTAATAGGTTTTGCTCACCTTTGTAGAATACTATCTAGCATTTGACTAGTATTGTCTTTAAAATTAGAGTATTTGTAATTAATATAGAACTTAATGCATTCAGTTTGTTTCTGTTTTTTTTTTATAATTGCATGCTTGCCAAATTGTATGTTTATGTTGTTTGATTTAATTTATAATGTTTAACTATGAATGAGCAAATTTCTCTTAAGTAATAGGAATAATGCTGATTTCTGCTAAAGTAGCTGCTTTTGTTAAATACTAATTAGCCTGAACTATTGTGTCTGTTGCTCTATTTGATAGTTGTTGTAGGCATTTGTTAATATTTTTTAAAGCTGAATAAAATTTTGTTGCTTTTAGTGATATAGCAAAAAAAGGCTGTGGGCTGTAAAAGTATAAGGAATGTGTTTATTCTTTGCTTCTTTTATTTTTGATGCCTAGTAATTCCATGTTCTATCGATATCATCTTTATCCATATTTGGTAAAAAGGTTTTATAAGAATTAAATGATATGTTTACTGAGTTTGCAAATTAATTCCATGTATCTGCTATAATTTTTTTGTATAAATATATTTTTCTTTTCTTTTTTTGTTTTTGGAAGCTTTCAGCAGATAGAAATTAGTATGCCATATTGTGTTTAATATATGGAGGGCTCCACAGCAAAAGGTGGTGATGGGCCAAAAAATTTTTTTCTGTAGTTTTTTAATATTGTGTTCTAAATGATCTAATTTTTGCAAAAATAAAGGTTTGCAAAAAAATTTTTTTTTGGCCCATCACCACCTTTTGCTATGGAGGCCCCCATATGATAATTACTGTTTGTAACATAAATAGCATTAATTATTATTAGTAGATTGAAGCCTAGAAGTATATCTGAAAAATCCAAAAATTATTTATTTGGCTAGTTGAATTAGAACCATGCCAAGTAGATGTTTGTATGTTATAAAAATCTAATAAGCTAGTTAGGTTGGCAGCATTTAGATCAGTAAAAATTGAAAGTTGTTTGTTTCTGTACTGATTTGCATTAAAGTTACTCAAGATAATCAAATGCCAGTTTCAAGATCTGGCCTCTGTGACCCAGGAATGAATTTAGGATTGTGTCTGTCTTTAAAAATGAAAAATGATTTGAAGAAGATATGCTGAAATAATGTGAAACTTGTTGTTATTTGAAAAAAAGAAGTTGATGCAAATTGTAGTACCAGGTAGAATATTAATATTATGAATATAGGGCTGTAGTTGATTGCAAACTAATAAAGCTGTTTCTAAACTAGTCTCTCTTTAATTCAGATTAAATAGTGAAAAGTTAGATGTATATATCTTATAAAAGAAATTGGTGTAAGATTTTGCTGCTGAGTCTTTTAGTTTAGTTTTAGTTATAAAGATTATATATAGATTTGATTCTACACAATGTTTGATTCAGTTTTGCATTTTTAGTGTATTGTTGATGCCTCTAATGTTGTGTGTGGTTATGTTGATTTTTTCATTTAAATTTAGTTTAATTTTTTTTTTATTCTCATTATTTGCTAAAGACAGATTATTTATATAATAGCTTGTGCTTATTAGTAATTCATATTGTTATCTCCTTTCCTGTCTAACATTTGTGTATATATAGTTGTTATTTGTTTTGGTGAGTCAAAAATTTCAAAAGACAGTTCAGATAAGTTTATAAGGTCAAAAATGTATTCTAATAAGGAGTGATAGGCAAAGTTTTGTCTAAGAGTTTTTATAACTAATTAAATATTATAATACTTCAATACTGAAATGTGTATATTTGTAATTTTTTTTGTTTAAGAGCCAAACAGAGTTGTTCTACTGTTGATGATAGTTTGGACAAGACTGATCTAGTCTCTAGTTGTTTTTCTTTTCTTTCTATTTGAATCCAAGACTGAGGTATGGCATAAAAATAATAGTATTTTCATAGTGCTTTAACTGCTATGCTTAGCTCTTTAGAGGTTGATATCAGTAAAGTTAAGTTGACCAAAGTAACTAAATTGGCATCTTCAGGCAGATCTGAATGATCTGTGTAATTGAAATTGCAATAGGTTTGTGGCAATAGTGATGGAATATTGTAAATTTGTGGAACACACTTGATAAAAGCATTCACTTCTTCTGTGCTCTGTAAAGGAAATGTAAAATTAAATATTTTTAAATTTGTTAAATCTAAAGATAGTCATCTTCGAGAGATAATATAGTCATTAGATAGTCTGATAAAGGAATAGTCCATGCATAGTAATCTGATATGTTCCTTAAAATCATCTTGACTTTCAGATAGAAAAGGAAATCTCTCTCTTAATCTGAGTGTTAGGCCTTATGAAGTGGAAGGCAAAAAGCATTTTGGTACTGATAAATCAAAGTATTTAACTGGAATTTGCTGAAAACTATAATATTTTTGTAAGGTCCCTCTATAGTAAGCTAGCTTTTTCAGCTTGGCTCTGTTTACAATAGGAAAGAGGTGTTGTACTTCATTTCTTAAGTCTTTATATGAAGCTGATAAATTTTCATGATTGTCTGTGATATATTTGTCTGATAGCTTATTGAAGGGGAATATTAAATGCAGTGTTCTAACTGCTGGTATAAGAATTCAGTAGCTTGTGATAGGTAAGTTAAAGGAAATAGCTTAAGACAAATAATCTGAAATGAGCTCTGAACTGTTAGGTAAGAGAATTAGCATTTCATTCATTAGTTCTAAGACAGCCTTTCTTGTTGCTTCAAAGTCTAGATTCTGTTGAATTTTTGCAAAACCAATTAAGTAGAAAATATATTTTGTAATTTTCCAAACATCTAAGAGGTTAAAGTTTAGGTTGGTTAAGTAATCTAGTACTAGTTTTGTATACAACAATTTGAAAATTTGGTTCTGATTTTTTTTATTGATAGCTAATATGTCATGCTGTTTTTTATATGCATCTAATGCATTAGAGAATAAGCTGTTGAATTCATTCTGGTGTTGTGATCTAATTGCTAAAACTCAAGTGAAGCTTTTAAAGAAGGCTGTGTCTTTGTGAAAGAATTTGCTTTTATTGTTGTTGGAATATGAATAGTAATAGGTTTTGTTGATAACTTGTATCTAATTAGTTCTTTCAAGTTTTGAAGTGAAATTAGTGCATTCTTGGTTTTTTATCACATCCAAATTGTTGCATCAAATGATTCTAGTTTTTCTTATCTAATTTTTTCTAAAGCTGCCTGTGTATATTTTTTCTATTCATTTTCTTTATTGGCTTTAAAATAAGAGTTTAGAGTTCTTCTAGTTCTTTTTATAAGGTTTTTAACTAGTGCTTGGCTGTATAATATTTTTTTTTGTAGCTGTTCTTCAAGTATTGTATCAGTTGATTGGGTTTTTCATTGTTGTCATCCTTTATGTTTGTTGATATGTGCTCTACTTTCATATTGGGTTGTTGTTCTAGTGTGCTGACATCTAAGTTAGACTGAGGCATTTGGTTGGATAGAGCTGAGTTGTTTGTTTTTTCTATCTGCATTGACAAAAGAGGAGCAGCATTTATATTGTTTGGGTTTTGGATCAGGTCTTGCTTATTTTGGTTGTCTATAAGAAGATTTGAGATTGTGGTTGTTGTTATTGTATGTAGTGATATCATTGTTAAATTTTTTGGATGTATGCTAAAATCTCTATTTTTTTAATTTTTTTCATTAGTATTTTTTCTATTGCTTGCTTGTATAGAAATAGCAATTTTGCTATCAGTTTTGCACTTCTTCTTGTTGTTCTGTTTATCTATAGTTTTTTGAATGAATTATATTTGTGTGTACTGTTTGGAATATTTGTCTTGGAACTTATTATTATCTTTACTAATATTGGTTTCAGTTGCTAACTTAGTTAGCAACAATGGTGAAAAGAAGACTGGAGTGCAAAAAGTTTTCTTATAGCTTTATTTAATTCTGTTAAAGTTTATACTATACTGTTTATTAATGCTAGTATTTAGTTAATTAGTTAAAATATGTTTCAGTTCAACTTTTTTAAAAAAATTTTTTGTTTTTACAATTTTGCTATAAAATTGGGATTTTCAGGAAAGAGTTTTGATGTTTGATAGTAGATCTGATTTTTATTGTATTTTACTATATTATTAATAATTAAAATATAATTAAATAAATCAAATTTTAAAATTTTCTATATATGTAATATAATAAAAATAATAAAAAAATTTAAATAAATATATACAAAAATTAACAAAAATAAAATATTATATAAATTTGTAAAATTAGAAAAAATGAAACCTACTTGAAAAAATTCAAATAGAAAAATAATATGAATTTTTGATAGTATTATTGTAAAAGCTAGATCTAGAAAACAAATATCAATATAAAGGAATTAGATATACAAGAACTTTAGATAAGAGGTACTTTAAACAAGACTATTGAGTTAAACTAAAAGAAAAGAATATTAGGCCAAACTCAATATACAGTTTACAATTCTTTTGAACTATCTGAATTGAAAATTTAAAGACAAAGCAGAGATATATTAAATACTAAAAATATGCTGTAAAGTAGATACTAGAGTACAGATGAACTCTACAAGAGCAAGCTTTTGTTAATAGTCTATAGAGTAAGTTGATAGTTAATATATAAGACTTTCTGAGTCTTATTGGCAGATGTTGTACTCTGAAATATGTAATAGTCTGAATACCAGTTCAAAAAGAGAAGATACTGTACTGTTTAGATGGTATACTAATTAAGTATATACAGAAAATTGGTGATATTTAAAAGCAGATAATCAGAAGGTTTAAATAAATAATCTTCTAATAAATCATAGATACAACATCTAGTGTGAAACTCTAGGGTTGACTAATTAAATAGCCAACCAAAAGTTGAATGTGTGACTAACTGTACTCTCATCTTGTAAAAATTGTTGTAATACTAATCTCAACATATGTTAATACAATAACCACCATGAAGTATGACCTTTAAACATAAAAAATAAAAAATTTAAAAAATAAAATATAAGTACTTTTAATTTAGCAGATCTTTATTATCAGATTGATAACGAACTTGCATCTGATATAAATTCTTGATCTAATAAAACTTCTGAAGAGATATATAACATAACTTTATAAATATAACTTCTAAATTATTTCTTTTTCTGAACTACTTAAATTTTCAATATGTTAAAATTCCACAAAATGTTAATCTGTTTATATTTTGAGTCTATCTTAAGTAATTTCATGAGACTATAGATTTATATAAATATATTAGTTTCTACATACATTTAATAAATTGTACAAATAATGACTACACAAAATTTTTTATATTTATTATTAATGTTCGCAACGAGGTGCAAGCTAAGTCCTTCAATTCTTTTAACACTGTCTAGTCTATCAAATGTAATGCAATCGCTAATAACTTTTTCTATTCTTGGATTGTAACTATACTTCATGTTCGTTATAATGCATATTTTTCATAATTAACATATCGATACCTTTATTCAATTCTTAAATTTAATGAAATCTTATTTTGCACTTACTCAACATTTTCATATAATACCATTCTGATGTCGATATAGAAAGAGATGCTTGTTCTACTGACATCTGGATATATTGACAAAATTATTATTGCTAGAGTGTCGAGTAACGTGTATTAACATTAGTATAGTATACCAAGAATAAAGTACGACTAGCGAGTGATATGGAGTGTGTGTTTCTCAGCAATGATTGGGTGATCTGTCACTATGACCTTGTATAGCACCACGAATAATAGTTTAAAGGTAGGTTCAAGGAACGAATGCCTCTGTACGCAAAATCTTGGAATTAATTGGTCCGCGTGACTTATTCATCATTCAATATTTATTTTTCATATATCTGCATGGGGATCCCTAATTTCTCCCCACGGACAGTTGTAAATGCCGTCTCTAATTGGACAATGTAGACTACGCCATCTTTCGTCTACCAATCAAATAAGAATAGGTGTAACATAAACTTTTCAAAAAAAATCGAAGTTTTTCAAAAATCGCTGGTAACTTAAAATTTTAGTTACAAAATCACCTTTTGTGTTCTAACAAAAAAATTACTTGAAAGATTTTAGTATAGTATTTATTCGATCAGACCTTTGTACTGTTTTAACGACATTTCTATTATTTGATCGAAAAGCATGTTTTTTTTTGTCCAACATGAACTATGGGGGAAATTAGTAAACCCATCCGCATGACTAACGTTATTTCCATTATTGTGAAAATAAATCCCTCTGCATCACTAACCACATTGAATAACAAATAATGATGCAGGGGAATTATTTCCACAATAGTGGAAATAGCTTTTTTTTTTAATTCCACAACGATGTGGAATTGATCATTAACAAATTTAGTAATTCCAAAATTTATCATTTTTGACGTCCAATAAATTATTGCATCAAAATGTAACTTCTGCCTAGATTGTGGAATCACTAATATTGTTAGTGATCAATTCCACAACGCTGTGGAATTGTGACAAAGATTACTTACGTATATATATAAAAAATTTAAATTGCCCGCACAATGTTTAATAATATATTTGTTTCTTACAATTACATTTCTTATTATTAGTCATTATTTGAAATAATCTGTCGTTAATTTTGATTTCAAATTTTCAGCAATGGACACTTCTTTGTCGGGAGAATGGAAATCCTACGTGAGTGATGCAATTAATTTGTTATTTTATTATGAAGCTTGAACTCATCATTACATTTCGTTTAGTTTGATGCGTATGGAAAAGTCTATTGTAAGTATGGTATTGTAATGTGTATTAACTATTTTAATTTTTTTTTGTAAATCTTTTATAAACCAAAATTTTTTTATAAGATTATAATACAAGAACTGGTATATCTCAATGGGTAATTTTTTATTTTTTATTTTGCTTTTATCAGGTATATTGTGCTTGTATTTAATAACTTTATATTTATATTAGAATCCTCCTTACCCAATGCAGTTATCCACTCAAATGTCTAATCCAAATGCCAATGTTTTATACCAAACTACTTGCTCAATGCTAATTCCTCAAAATCATAATCAAAATACTAATATATCACAACAGCAAGTGAATTCTTCTTACACAATGCCGATCCCTCAAAATTATATTCAAAATGATTATAAGTCACAACAACAAAACTTCTATCAAAATTATAATCACAATACCAATATGTTACAACAGCAAACCATTTCTCAAAATCATAATCAAAATACTAATATATCACAACAGCAAGAAAATTCTCCTTACACAATGCCAATCCCCCAAAATTATATTCAAAATGATTATAAGCCACAACAACAAAACTTTTCTCAAAATTATAATCACAATGCTAATATGTTACAACAGCAAAACTTCTCTCAAAATCATAATCAAGATGCTAATTTATCACAACAGCAAGAAAATTCTTCTTATACAATGCCATTCTCTCAAAATTATAACGCTAATACGTCACAACAGCAAAACGTCCCTCAAAATAATTATCAAAATGCTATTAAACAACAGCAAGACGTCCCTCAAGCTAATTATCAAAATGCTATTAAGCAACAGCAAAACATCCCCCAAAATCATTATCAAAATGCTATTAAACAACAGCAAAACGTCCCTCAAAATTATAATCACAATGCTAATACGTCACAACAGCAAAATGACCCTCAAAATAATTATCAATATGCTATTAAACAACAGCAAAACGACCCTCAAAATAATTATCAAAATGCTATTAAACAACAGCAAAACGACCCTCAA
>CAJVQA010006663.1:0-14663 GCA_910591915.1 Cetraspora pellucida | reverse complement strand
TTTTTTTATTAATTAATTAAAAAATAAAAAAGTTTTATTAGTAACATATATCAATTTTAGATGAAAATTTTAATATATCATATATAACTATATAAAAATGATCTATATGCTCCTACCCTTAAAGTTAGAAAAAGGTGTAACCTATATTTGTAAAGCACAGAAAACATCTTTATAAGTTAAATTTAATATAATTAAAGAAAACAAAATAAGTACAATTTTTATCTTACACTTATAAGCAAATATCATATAATTGGCTGATGTAAGTAGGTAACTTGTATTTTAAAGTACTTTTTAAGAATATTATGTTTTGCTAACAGAAAATTACCATAAGTACTATTTTTAACTTTTAATAAATAACAATGTTCACTGTAAAAGAGAATCTTAAAAAGATCTCAAAACTTATATGGTTTACTTAGAGGACAAAACTATTCAACATTTATTGGTCCATTTTGTATAAATATTGTAAATAATCAGCTAACTCAAGAAAGGTAACTGAATGCACTTGTTAAGGACTCAACAAAGTTTAACCAAATAAGCTGCTACTGAGCATTTAACTAATATTGTAGGTATAAACTTTTTTCAATAAAAGAATCAGATTTAGGTAGCAGACTTAGGATCATAAGACATAGATTTAGGTTTACTGAGAATAAAATACATATTGCACTTAGTTTTGGTAACAAATATTATTGTTTGGATTTTACTAAAACAAATTTATAGTGTTTATAAGTCTGGTATTATCATCACAAAAAATTTCGCCTACTATATAATTTTATAAAAAAATTGATTTGCAATTAGTTTAGGTTTAGGGTCTCACCAGTAGGTTTAAAGAGTCATAATTAGAGATAGGTATCATGTGTGTGCATAAAACCTGAATTATGCATATAAATGCACATTTATATACATGTTTTCGAATCATATATATTTTTGCCTATCACAATTTTATATAAAAAATTTATAAAATAAAAAAAAGTATAAATAATATCCTAATTTGATTATGTATAAGGTAAGTATGTGCAGATAAGCATTACTATTGATAATATGTGATTAGAGATGGGCAGATATAGAATTTTTTTGGATCTCATATAGGATTTTTAATATAATCCTGAAATAAGATTATTGACTAGCATTACCATAATATCTGGCTAGTATTAACATAATATTAGATCTGTATTAACATATTTAGCTAATTCCTAATTATTTATTTGTATACCATTTCACAGATATGTTTATTTATGTATATGATAAGAATTTATATTCTTTGTTATTGGTATCTTTTGCTTATATTATAAAAATATTCTTTATGATTAAGTCATTCTTTTAAAAATAAATAACATTTATAGTAATAATAATATTTGGAATCAGCTTACATAAATTAGATCAGATGAAGCCTTTAACTAAGAATGTGCTTAATGTAATTACTGTTTTTAAGCCTTGCAAAAAATATGTAAAAATTCAATATTTTGATTGATCAACAGTAACAACCAAAAATTTAGATAAAATTACTTGAATTTTTAATAAAAAATAATGGCCACTCATTAAGTGAAATTAAGGTTTAAAATTTTTTGGTTTAATGAATCCCATGTGGAATTTTTGAAGAAACTGTAATTTGCCCATTTCTAGATATTATATATCTCTTGAAATTACATGTATTGTAAATTTGTAAAATGTAATTTTCAATTCTAAGTGAAATATGTTCCTTGGTTAATTTTACTATTACATAAATCTAAACCTTAAACAATTAAAAAATTAACTTAGGCCAAAATTATGTATAATGCAGCCAAAGTTTTGTCGATCACAGCCATTGAACAATCAAAATTAAAGTTCAATTGTGTGATACTAGGGTGTGTAGTATACTATATAAATCAAAACTATATATAGTATTATATAAAAAACAATTATTAAATTTTTTGATTCTTGCATAACAAACAATATTGATCTTGCATGCATAATTTTATTACAATAATAATTCTAATAATTATAATAATTACAATAATAATAAACAAATTAATATAATAATAATAAATAAATCAATATAATAATATTATTATTATCGATATAATGATTAATTTAAATTTACATAATTAATTTACATAAATAAATTATTAAAAAGATTCAAAGCAACATTAGATCCAAAGGTTGGTAATTGTATTTCCTGAAGCAGAGATCTTTTTTTGTTCTTTCTTGTTTTTTTTAATTCTTCTAACAGGTTTTTTTTATCGATTTTGCTTAAGGACAAATGAAGTTTTAATTGTTTAACTGGTAGTAATATGTTAGAATGTGGTTTAATATCTAACTTGTTAAAAAGACCCTCTACTTGTTGCTGCTAGATAATAATAAAATAAATTCTGGTTTTGATAAATTGATATAGTTCAGGTAAATTATATATCATCAATTTATTATTTAAACAGAACTGTTCGAATTCTTGAAAAAAGGTATTATTTTGTAATAACAGTTTGTACAAGCCAAGATTCTCAGTCTTTCTATTTCTTAAGTCTTCTTCTAATTCTTTTAAAAAATGTATTTCTAAATTATTTGGTGGCTTTATTCAAGACTTCTTTAGAACAACATGATAAAAACTAGAAGCAAGAGATTTATCACTATTGCCACCAAGATAACAGACAACTAATAGTAGATAAAACCAATGTGAAAACCATTTTTCAAAATAATCTAGAGCTTTGCTGATTCCTTTTTCCAAACTATCAAATAATATACCAAATCTTCATTAGACAGAGTATCTAGTGCTTCTAACAGTTCATTAGCAAAGAACATTTCAAAATTTTGAACTATATTTTGAAAAAATCTATACTACTCATAAACTTTGTCTGGCATTTTATATGCCTGTCGACCTGAAAGCAAATTTGATAGTTTATTATTCTGATAAATATATAGAACCTTATCATATCCAATTAGAAATTGCATTAAAGGTTTGTAAAAATGTTCTGCAAAGTTTATTAAGCATTTTATTTGAATATTTACTTTTGAGTCAAGAAGCTATGATCAAAATAAACACCAGTCATTAACATATTGTTTTGGAGCATTGCGGTTTTTCATTTTATCAATAAACCAGGTAGCAAATTCAAGATGTGCTATGTATTGATTTAGATATTGTTTTGCTGTTTGTAACTCATAGACCCAACATATATGAAGTGGCAACTGATATTGATTATAGTAAAATTTTATTAATCCATTATATAAATCTTTAATAATTTGAGAATTTATATTAAGTGGTTTGTCCTTATCACTAGCATCATAACTATCATGTAATTTCTATGCCAAATATAATAAATTGTATAGATGAGGTTTTCTTGAAAACTTAGTACTATTGGAAAGTATACCAAATGCCTCTTGTTCAAATTGATTCATAATTATTTGAATAATGTGAAGTTCACAACCGACCTGTAATGAGTTTCCCTTTGTTTTTTTGTTAAATAAAACAACTGCTCTTTTCTTATCACCTGACATATAAGATGTATTATCTGTGGTCTTACTATACAATTTTTAATATTTAAATCATATTCTTGCATATGTTTTATTACAATATTAGACACAGTATTTATTACATTTTATAATGTGTTGTAATTAAGTGACCATTACACTAGGTAATTGTTTCTCCTTATTTCAGAATTGATAACAAAGCACCAAGTTCTTTATTTGACCTCTAGTAAACTCATCAACCATTATCCTGAATGCTAATACACTTTTAATTTGACATATTTGTTTATTAAATTGTAACTTGAAAACATCTTGATGCCAAGTACATAAAGTGGATGTTGCTAAACAATTTTGAGGTAGTTTTCTCATTAAAAATTTATATATTAATTGCATATACTCAATTGTTGAATGTAGTGACATATGACCAAGTTGTGAAATCTCAGTTGCAAGCCAAATTGTATTCTAGGTATAACTTTTTTTATCAGTTTTAAAAACTGATTTTATTCTTTTGCAAAATTCGTCACTAGTTATTTGTTTTAATTGCTAAACTAAAGAACAAATTTCAGATATGTGCCATAATTTCTGTTCCTTTAAGTGTTGGGTTTTTGCTCCAAGTGACTGAGTCTGTTTAATAAGTTCATTATTCTTTTGATCAAGTTTTTTGTTTTTTTTTTTAATTTTAGATTTGAATTTTGCAATGAATAGTAGTTGGATTTATGCTTATAAAAACTTTGTGAAAGATAATCATATGCCTTTTGTTGAAGATATGGTGAAATAATTTTTCTTTTATTTGAGCCCTTTGAATACTGCATTATAGAAATAAGATTACTTGCTGATGCTAATTTTTTATTATCTAATTGCCATATAGTCAAAATTAATTGTATACAATTATTATAGGCAGATGCCTTTTTGTTATTATTATTATTAGTAGTAGATGCTGTTTTATTAGCAGATTTATTAGCAGATGCTGCTTCATTGTCATTAGCAGTAGATGCCGTTTCATTAGTAGATGCAATTTCATTAGTGGATGCCATTTTGTTAGTGAATGTTATTTCATTAGCAGATGCTATTTTGTTGGTGGGTGCCATTTCATTAGCAACCATTTCTTCACTAATTCATTCTTGTTTTTTTTTAAGTTATGCATTTTTTAAATAAAATCTGCATTTATTTAATTTATAAACACCTATCTTTATTAAGCTTAATTAGATGTACATCTTTAATAATGTATAATTTCAAAGCAAAATTTCAAGAAAATTAGTATAAAGTGTCAAAGAACTAAACTATAAAGTGAAAATTCCATTTTATCCAAAAAAACTTACTAGTAAATTTTAAAATTCGTCTGATTAACCAAGTAAACATACAATTAAATAATTTAGCAAAAAAAAAACTTATTATAGATAATATAAAAGAATGTTCTATAGCTTTAAACACCTAATAAGAAAGAACCAATTTGTATTAAGAACTGAATAAAAAAAAGAGAGATGCAACTGTGTGTCTAAAAAAGTTAGACACAGTTTATATATCAAAACGTATTCTTAGTTTATCAATTAATTATCACTTTAAAAAATTCGATAATTGATTTTTATATGATACTACATATAGTTTTGATTTAAATAATATACTATGTACCTCAGTACAATACCTAGATTTAATAAATCTTGCATATGATATGAATCACACGTAAATTCTGCACACTACATATGGGATTTTTTGAAAACCTGCGATTTGCCCATCTCTACATGTGATATATCAATCAGAATTGAATGATTTTGGTACTATTTGATTCATTTTGATATAATGAATTGAATAGTATCAAAATCATTTAATTCTGATTACCAGGTCACAAAATATTATCAATTAAAATAAAGAGAATTGCTATAAACATAGCAGCATATAATATAATTCCCTAATTCTGCCATATTCTAATACTAACCTTAACTATGATGCAGGTTATACTGTGTCATTAAGGTTAGTACTGGTTATTTACTGTGTCGATAAGCTGTGTTTGTAGCAATTTCTTAAAATAAATATTAAAAAATAAAGCATATTGTAAATGTGTACAAGGTGGGTGGCACAGATCTCCTAAACTATGAATCAGATTTCAATATTAGGTGTAATATAATATAATCAGAAAGATTCAAAACCAAATGTTTGTTCTGCAAAAAATTGCTCATAACTCAAAAACTAGCATAAGAAACAACCTTTTGTGCTCTAATAAAAAGTTTTTATTGAACAATTTTACTACATAAACTAGCTCTCACTAGATTATAATTTTGGTCATAACCCTAACTTTGACGAATTTTAATAATTTAGTCTTTAGCACCAACCTTGTACACATTTATGATATGCATAAAGAATAAATTATAACACATATACCAATTATGGCATATGCATGATATCTTGTAATATATAGTTTTGGATTGAATACTTTATTACCATTCAATTCATCTTAGTAAGATGAATTGAATGATAGTAAATTATCTGATTCTTATCACTAGATAGCAAGATACATCTAATTCAATACAACAATTTATAAACTTTAAAAAAAATAACTATAACATGTTATAAGCAAATTTTTCATTAAGTAAATTGACTTTTTCATTAAAAGCTCGCTCACAACAATAAATTATACATACTTCTAAATTTTTATAAAATTAAAGAACATTTTATTAATAAAATATTTTTTAATTTGTTATTATGCAGTATTATATACATTCTATGTATAATGCACATTAAAGTGCATTTATGTGCATATTATTTTAAAATGTCATTTTCTTCATCTCTAGTCATAGTTATAGTAAAATTTCACAAATAATTTTTTGTGCATTACATGAGATCTTAAAATATGATAGGCTAGTGAAATTTTTTTGACTGATGATTTATCTACTATTTACGATAGAACACTGCATAGTGCAATTTTTATAATTCAGGCTAGCTGGCATAATTCTGGTCACTTTATAATTCAGGCTTAAATTACCAATCAGAAATTGTTACAGATTAGCTTGAAAGAAAACAAAACACAACAGATCTGCATCATCAGATTAATAAAATCCATCATTTATAATTCTGATCAAACTTGCAGATCATTTGATTATATTTAAAGTTGTTTTGTTTTAGATATAGCAAATAATCTGCATTTGTTCAGAATTATTAATAATAAGTTCATCTATTTGCCAGATGATACAAATCTACTGATGTGCAAAAAAATAAAAATTGACATCTAAACTAACCTTGGAGCATTAATTAAAAATTATAGATGCTTAACTTTACACATATTAAGTAGATGTTTTATATATATAAACATGATACCTAATGAGCAAAACTCTCTAGGGACTGAGACTGTGAAGGTGCGCAGTCTGTAATTTTTCCAATTGCAATTATTTCACAATTATTGTGGTTTGCAAAATTATGTGAAATTTGATTATTAAAAAAAAGTAATTACTGATCTTTGATTTAAAAGTATGAGAATAATAACTTGGAAATGAATATTTAAATTTTACTATGGAGAATTTAATTTTTGAAAAAATCATAACATTATGTATTTGTAATGAGTAATTTCAAACATCAATCATCAATACCAATATGATTTTTTTAGAAACTAAATTTATCACTTTGAAAATTTAAATATTTACTTCCAGGTATTTATTCTCATGCACTTATTTTTTTTGACTTTTAGACTAGTCTAATTTGAGCATTTATTATTTGTAAAAATTTATTGAATATTTTTAATATGCAACTCCTATTTCTGCAAATATATTACAAAATGTCGAATATGCAACCTTTATTTTTACAAAAAAATAATAAATTTTTACAAAATAATAAATATGCAAATTTTGTCTAATTTAAAAGTCAATATGTTGAAGAAATCAGAAATCAGTGATGATATAATTATTATATAGTTAAAGTAATTAAAAATATGAGTCCCTAGGTTATCGCTTTTGGATATTCATTGAGTATTCAAGTGGTTGTAATCAAAATTTTCCATCAGTGGTTGAATTTGTTTGCCAAATTGATCAATAATCGAGTAAAAAATGCTTGTATATAAAATTTGAAAATTTAGAGAGAAATTAAGAAATTGCTAGTTTTGATGATGATTATAATGACAGGATGAAACCTGAGTTGTTTAGGTTACCTTTTTGATGCATTTGATGCAGATCTTTACTTTTATTAGGGTCAGAGTTAGAAAAGTACTATATTAGATATGATCTGCATTAATAAAATCCTAACTCAGGTTTAGACTTCATCCTGTTGTATTATAATTAACTTAGAGAAAGTAAATCATTTTATTACATTGTATTGATTCTAATTTTATTTTCAACAAGATTTATATAGCAATAAGATAATTGTGCAAGATTATTTATATAGACCACAATATAATATTGAATGCAGAAAGAAGTATATAACTAGTAAACAAAATATGCATATAAATTAGTTAAGATATATTTTTTACAACTTTTTTGTAAATTTTTTACATCTAATGATATTATTTGTAATCAACTCTATTATTGAAGTTGCAAATCCACTTACTGTTAAAATTATGAGCCCATCCTTTCAGAACTAAAATCACTATTTACCACTCATCTACTGTGGCAATCTACAACTATTAAAATCACAAACCTATCTACTATTATTGGTTCTAAGTAAAGATGTTATATGGTCTGGTCAGCATAGTGGGCTTTCACTATGATTGGCTGATTGTTTGTAAATTATTTTACAACTTTAGTTAAATTTTATTGGCTAAAAATAAGGTTTTGTGTCACATTGCACAGTTACCTATTATTTAACTATTAACATTAAAAGTTGAATTCGATACTACATATATGTTTGTCTAATACATACTGTTAAAAAAAGTGAACTGCAAATATTAACACAAAAAACCTACAACAAAGCTTATCACAATAAGAAAAAAGAAAAAGAAAGGTTCAGTATTGTGATTTGGAATGCTATAATGATGTGCTTTGTGATTATCAAAAGCATAGCACTTCAACTGTAACCAATCAAATAGTTATATCAGACTCAAGTTAATATTTGAATTTAGTTAACAAAGCTTTATATTAAAAGCATTATAATAAATATATTGTAAATGCAAGAAAAAGATCTAAACTAACTAATCTTTGTGTTCATCCTAAACATAAAATCTATTTGTTTATAGCTCGAAATAAAGAAAGTAAAAAACTTAAGAAAGCTCCAGAATGGCTAATCAGATTTTTTACATTACCTAAGAAGGTAATAATATATCATTATTGTTAGTATAAAACAGATAGTGATTCAGAATATATGAGTTTGTTTAATTATTCATTGGCAGTCAAAAAAGTTTCAAAAAAGAATATAAAACAATTTCAGAATAGGTCATATGTTTTACATAGTGATATTATTTACTCTAAATTTAAATTTCAGGAACTGAAATCTGCATATTATAAGTATGTGCAGAGTTAGATGAAACAAATTTAGATAATTGAGTTATTTTAATTAGAATTAATTCTTAATTTCTTATACAGCTTTTTTATTTTTTAGAGTTTGTTTTGTTAAGCCAGAAGATCAAATTAATGGCTAGGATATTGTATACAAGGCAGTGTATATACAATGAAAGCCCTATTCTTGATCCAGATGAGTTCAAAAAAATGCTTAAAGAAACTAAGCCATTGTTAAAAGGTTTCTTCAATCAATTAGTACCAGAACTAATCCCTAAGCTAAAAGCAACATAACTAACAAAAAAAATAAGAAATAATTAGTTGCTTTTTGTTATTTTTTAGCTGGGCTTAATAATAAATTAATTAATAGAATTAAAGAAAAAGTTGAACTTCTGTTAGATGCATCTGGTACATCTTTGTTGGTAATAGAGACCTTAGCCAGTGCAGGTCTAACAATTAAATGCGAAACTATTGCAAAACAGAAGGTTTAGCATGTAGAAACATATACAGTAATAGTAGAAAAATTCTTGTCAAAAACTGCAAGTATTTAATTTTTTATTTTTTATTTTATTTTTTTTTTGTTAACTGATTATGCATGTTCTTTGACAGATCGAAAGCTTGGTTGTTCTAAATATGAATAATTTTTACAACCTTCATAAATATTATTATAGTGATACAACCACTATACATAACATTACACATTTTGTTACAATACTTCTGAAATCTGTACTTGAAGTGTCATTGATTCCATTTAGGAACACTAATCAAGAACAGATTATTCACAACAAAAGAAGCATTGATTCTGATATTATTTTAGAAAATACATACTTATATTTTTTTAATTATTTGTAGCCTAGTTATACAGGATAAAAAAATGCTTTTTCCAATTTTGCATCTCAAGAAACTCATAAAAAACAGGTCAATATTTTCTTATTCATAGCTATGATAATAGAATTAAACAACATCAGGAAGATAGAAGTATAGTGAATACAAAACTTGTTTGTTTAAAGGAAGAAGACCTCCATTCAACCAATAATTATGTAAATACTCTTAAAAATTTGATAAACATTTCTGAAGCAAAAGCTTATATGGAGGCACAGATGTTTGTAGCACCTATAGATAATCCTATACAACTCTATATACATTATGCAATTACTCATCATCTCAAATTAGAAGATTCTTCTGAAATACTGAAGCAAATTCTTCATATTGTTACAATAATTGGATCTTTACATGTATCTTTAAACAGTTATGAGACTGTATTTCTTTTAAATTACCAATTTTTTGACTTGCTGTTTCATAAGGTTTTTGGTTTCAATAAGGTGTTGGCACAAAAGCCAAAACCTTATAAAATTAATTTAATTTTAGAAATAGCATCACAAGGCTGGTCTTAAGTGTGTTCTATAATACTATAAAAATTTGAATGTTCAAAGAATCTGGAAGCTAAATATATTATTAATTTATTAGATAATATTGTTCTGTTAATTTGGATTTTTATTCTAGCATATTTCATAGTAGAAATTTGCCAGCATATATTGAAGAAATATTTCATGTTTGGGCTGTTTTTTATTAATATTAGCAAAGACATTACAATAAGTTGCTATTGACATTTTTAAATGATGTTTTCTTTCAGATCAATACTAATCATCCTATTTACAAGCTCTTATAGATTCTCTTTACACCTTTATTAACTATTTTGTAAAAAATTTTACAGTTCTTTTTGGTAGTGAATATAAAAATCAAACATAGCTGATAAAATTATTGTAGAAGTGCAAATAATCGATCAAATGCATTGCAAAAATTTCTTAAAAAATGTATTTGCTAAGAATCATAATATTAGATATTCAGCAAAGCAATTTGAATATCTTGAAAAATATACTGCTTTTTTTCTACTAAATTTTTTGCAGATGTATATAAGAATCTTGGTAGATCGAAAGTAATTTTATCTGATAAAATTCAAATTCAATAGTATACAAATTTTCAACACTTTAGGCCCAAGCTAATATAAAAATATTGCCAATGGCTTGGAATACAAAGTGTTCTTCTTAAGAAGATAGATACTGTGACTTGGAGGATTGCACAGTTTCTTCTGAGGCAGATTGCATTTTAATTTGTGGATATGCTTATAATTTTGATTGCTTCTTGTTCAAATTAGAGAGCCAATGCTGATATTGTATTAACTATTTTGCAAACAGAATTAAGAAGAATTTAAAGCTTATTAAACAACTTTGAATTCTTTAGATAAGAAGGCAAAAGATAAAAGTATAGAGGAATTGAATGCTACTAAAACTAAGAATAGTGTTAGTAATAATACTAATATTAGTATAGATGAAAATATAGATTATATTAATATAGATTTATTTGTTAAAAAGATGATAAACACTTTAGTTAATATGTAATAATAAGGTTTTGTTTTAGATTTATAGGATGTATATTTTAGAATTTTACTTGTATATAATGCAAATTTTTATTTTTTAATAAAAACAATTATATAATAAAATTTTTTATTGATTTAATTATTTTTAAAATATTTAAAATTAATATACTTTATTATAATAATCTATCATGCATATATTATTATTATAAACAACTTAAGTATTACATTACATTTGCAATATTTCTCTCTTATTTTAACGTTTATTTAAATAATATGCAATATTTATCCTTATTTTAATACTTATTTGAATAACTTGCAATACCTTCCTATTTTCTTGCTATCATTTTCCTTTATATACTAAAATACATTTCGTAACAATTCAAAAATTTTTGACAGATACTGCCTGATTAAATAAAGGCAAAACTTAGAATTAAAAAAAAAAAACTTAATAATCTATATTCTCATTCATTATTGAACTTGAATACAGTCTTACATATTGTTATATTGAAATAACTTAACTCATGACTTATTTAAATCTGCAACACTTCTTATAGACTTTCATTAACTAATAGATTTTGTTATGATTTGTTAAAGTGTATGTTTAATTCTACAAATAAAAATATTGCATAGTTATTATTTAAAATCTGTTAACAGAACAATTGACTACTAGATCATCTAAAGCTAGAAAAAAAAGCAGTTGAATTGTATTTGAAATCTAAAAAAAGATCTAATAACTATAAAGATGAAATAAAATACTTCTCATCTAGCTTCTGAATTACTTCACAGATTACTGAATTACTTTGCCTATTTATAAAGCAAAACATGTTTTTTTTAAATTTTTTTGTCTTACCTTCTGTGAATTCGTATTTGTGGCTGTAAATCCATTCTCGTAACAAAAAATTGTTATTTTAATAAGACTTTATTAGAATGAAATGATTTACAAAAATTAACCAAACACAATAAAGCCTGCTATGCTGGTCTGGTCTGGTCTGGTATTAGATCAGTTAGTCTTAAAACCTTATAGACAGAAATTCATCTGCTTGACTAGTTTCATTTTTTATATTATAAAATCTAAATTAATTTATAGAAAAATACATATTTCAAAAGGTTATACTATAAAATTTTATTAATGCAACAAAATTTCTTTTTTTTGTTCCTAAGCTAATTTTAAATTAGTTAAGCTTAAAATAAGTTAAGCTTAAAATAATTATTTTGAAAAATTCATTAATTTGGTCTTTTTTTCTAGTACCTAGCTTATGTGGTTATTAGTCAATTAAATTACATAATCTGCAATTCTTTAAGTGTCACTTTCTTTTGATAAATCTGAGTGACACATGATTAAAAACTTAGAGATAGCAACTAATTTAAAACAAAATGCTTAAAACAACTTTATATTGCTTTAAAATAATATTTTACATGTTTTAAATATCACTAATATTGACATTAGTATATCATAAATATGTAATTCTTAGGGTTCAAAGTTAGGTTCTATAGGGAATAATTTATGTAATAAAATTGATTCCAAAACTTTTTATTAGAGCACAAAAGATGGTTTCTTATGCTAATATTTGAGCTATGAGCAATTTTTGACTAAATGACTATTTATTTTGAATCATTTTGATTAAGTTACATTATATCTAAAATCTAATTCATAGTTCAGATAATCTGTGTTACCAACTTTGTACACATGGTGGAATCATGCATTCTCAAAAAGTACATAAATATATGTAACCTGTGCAATTGATTTGCATTAGCAAATTAGATGAATTTTAACCCATTAATCTAAACCCTGAAAAAATTAGTATTTGCTTAGCATTAAGACTAGAACAATCTGCACTAAAAAAGTTCTAGTTCTAAGGGTGTACACTTTAAACAATAAAATAATATTAACAAAAAGGTTTATATCAGAAACAGAATATAAAGTTCATAGTATATATGTATAGTTTATAGGCAACTCAAATATGCATATATAATTCTCAGCATATGATTGGGTAATCTGTTTTCATGACTTTGTGTAGTACCCTAAACAATATTTTAAAAAGTAGGTACCAGGAACAAATCCTCTGTACTCAAAATCTTGGAATTGATTGGTCTGTGTAACTTATTGATAATTCAATATTTTTTTAAAAAACATAAATAAGTACATATATCTGTAAGAAAAATATTACAATTAATCTATGATGATTATCACTACACTTATTTTTAGGGTTAGGATGCAGTTTGAGACAGAAGCAAGAATTAAATAGAATAGTTTGGATTTTAGGTTACATGCAGTTTTCAGAGTTCTGAATATTTTTACTTAGTCTACTTGACTCCTGTTTCTTAGTATGTTTTTTAAGATATAGCCCCTAGGTGATAATTCTATAGGTTATAATTAGTAATATTCTATTTGTAAAATTGAAGATGCTATAACAAATGATAGTAAAAATAGGTTTTTTAGATATAAAAATTAGTGTTCTAATATAAATTTAAAGGCCTTAATGCTAAATATTTAGTAATTTTCATTTTTTTTCATTGAATTTTTTATTAGAAAATAAAATAATAATCACTAATCATCAAAGACTTAATTAAAAGAATTTGTCAATCATTTCTAAATACAGATATGTCTTATAGATTTTTAATGTTTTTTGCAAGGCCTCAGAATTTTGGATCAAATTCATTGAAACTAGATGTGGGTCAGTCAGTTAAAGGTTTGTGACTGACTAGTTAAAATTCTGACAGATACTATTTTAATATGTTAATTGATTTATTACAATGTTTGTTATTATATTATGCAATAATGAGCAATTTGAAAAATAAAAAAACAGAGGTCAACTCTTCTTGATGATTACTTGTACTGAATTTCACATCAAAAAAAACAGGAAACTTATTGGAAAAAGTAAAAGAGACTACTATATAAATAACAGTTTTTATAAAGGTCAAAGTGGTTTTTCTACACCAGACTCTTTTATATATTTAGCAAGCAAACTAAAAGTATACATATACAAGATAACTGGCAGGAGGTGCTCTTGTATAACAAATTTTAGTAGAAGTCTTGGCTTTTATTAATGAAATTAAAATAGTAGGTCTTATAGGAGAACAATAAGTAAGTTTTTAATACTTTCACTAGAAATTCAAGGATACCTGCTAACTAAACACTACTACTATATTCCTTGCTTAGTTTTTGATAAAAGTTTTTACAAGAAGTAGGAATTTAGCATATCTTCTATGAAAGATCTACAGAAATTATCCATTTTGGAAATAGAAGAATTATCTCTTTTCTGGAACTATAAGTAGCTCTAATCAGAATGAAAAGATTGGCTGTAGAACTAGTAAGAAAGAAATTAAACACTGATATTTCTATTATCAAATAACATTTATATATAATATAGACCTATTTCTAGAATAGAGACTAGAAGTAGCAGTACTATATAATTTTTACAATTTGCTCTGACTGGAGCTTC
>CAJVQA010006662.1:0-14663 GCA_910591915.1 Cetraspora pellucida | reverse complement strand
TTTTTTTTACTTTATTATGGTTGGTTTTCGTTCTTTTAAAAAGTACTCTAAACTGTATAAATAATGTAAAATTAAATTGAATTTATTGGCCAATCAGACGAACTTCTGTCTATGAATGGGGATGGGATGGGACTACATAATATATAGTCCCATTCCCCTTTTGCTGTGGGTGTCCCCAAATGGTAGTTGATAAGAATAAGAACATACTATTATTGACATAAATTATATCATTTAAATAAATATTTTTTTCGTAAGCATTTTCATAATTGGGAATCGCTAATAGATTGTGTTTAATGATTAAACACAATAAACATTTTCAAGATACCTTTTTGAGATTTATGCACAAATAGCTTTTGTACCATTTTATGCAGAAACTAATATAGTACTTTCATTAAAATTTTGTATAAGATAATCTATTTTCTAAATCTACGGAAATATTATACATTATAAAAAAAATGGTGCCAATGTAAAAGGAATAAAACAAAAAAGTATATGATGTCATTAATAATCTAAGAATTAAATTAGCTACAAGTATTTACCAAGCCATTATTAACCCAGGCACGTATTCCAACCAAAAATACCATCATGATTTGACTTGTCACAATAGAAATTAGTGCGTACCTATAGGCATGACGGCGCGGTAATGACACTATCTCTGCCTGTAATCAAAAACGGTTGATAAACTTAGATGAATACATGATATCATTACATAAACATGAGGGTAGGGTTTACTCACCGTAAATGTAGAAATTGTCGTTAAACATCCTTTATTAGGAAAACCCGGTTACTACCAAATGAAATAAACTAAAAGTTTACATAATATTACATGAATAATTACCACAAAGTCCATCGGATAAGCCAATAAGGATCTCACAACTTATTCCAGAATAAACGATACCATTACAAAGCAAAAACAGTACACCTAAAATCGCCGAACCACTGATATTAGCAGTAAAAGTTCCAATAGGAAATGAAGATTTAAATGAATTAAAGCGGGATAGCTGCCATCTTATCAAAGTTCCTAATTAATCAGCAAGTGTAAATAGTATCAGAATACTTATAAATTTACGAAAGAATATTTTTAATACATATGGCAATAAAAACTACCTATTGGTGCGAAAACAGCAGCATATAATACCCTTCGTTGGACTTGAATAGAAATAGCAAGTGCAATGATCAGAAGCCATGATACACATCCACTCACAATGCAAACCCAGTCGAGACGTGCGAATTCCCTTATATTAGATGGTCTTATTATAACCTTGTGAACTATTCCTTTTGGAGTTATCTGACTTATCATGAAAGCATCAGCCAACTGTTCACCGAATTTTAAACCGACAATTGACATTCCAATTGTTATACCAATAATAGCTAATCCAGCAAGGACCTGATTATAAACGTTATGATACATGAGAAAAGATGTGATAAATTGAATCGAATAATTGTATAATAATTACATTGTCAATGCCATTAAGAGGACTAGTTGGTGTAATAAAGCTTCGAAATGTTAAAAGGGACCAAGAAGAAAATGTTGTAATTGAGCCACATAGTCCAGTTTGTAAACCAATATATAGTGGCAAATAGCTATTTAAAATGTATATATTATTAATGTGTTTTTTTTTTAGATATGCTATTAGATCATAAATTGTATACCTCTTCATAATGAATCCCTTCCTAGCCAGACAAAATCCAAATATCGTACACCCGACAAATTGTGGATATATCAAAGCAAACACAGGTGCGTTTGAATATGTGTGCAAATCGACTAACCCAATTCGAATTAAAACGCCAATAATCGAAAAAGGAATTAGTATTGCAGCTGTTATCGCACTTCGTTCTACTAAATGTATTGTTTGGTCATTTTTATTGTCTTTTTCTTCATCGACTATTACGGACATTTTATCCGTTGTATTGCTTATGCTTACTGCGGATGGTGTCTCTGATGTTTTATTTTGTAGTGTAGTGGCTGTTGAAGTATCTTCTAGTATTTCCATTGCAATTTAACTTGCGGTATCGGCATGTGAACGTTCGGAAAAATCAGAATTTTCAAATTTCTAAATTGAGTGAAAATAGTAATTTTTGAGAACTTTAGAAATTTGAGGATTTTAAAATATGAAATTGATAAATTAATAAATTTTCCAAATGGTAAAATTAGTGAAATTAATAAAATTTTCCAAATAATAAAATAAGTGAATTAATAAAATTTCAAAATTTAAGCATACACATGAAAAAGAATTTATAGTAAAAGCGATCGAAAATTACCTGATAAAGCCTAATGGTGGTGTCAAAAAACTTCGATATCAGTAAATGAAAGTAGTACCACATCCCTTTATTCAAATCATATTAGTAATAATCGTCCCCGTGATAGTCGTCCTCGTGATAATCGGAATCTATCCATTTACGAGATATTACATTGGGGTGTGCGATATTAAATGATCAAGTTATCGTTATACTCATCTGATGATCGGATTTTTTTATCACATATGTGAAAAAAACTAACTGGTGCAATCAACTCTCTATAACGAACCATTAACTTACTATATAAAATTTAACCGAACTAAATATGACTTTTAGTCTGAGTTGACTCTTATTTGCACGATGTGAATATATATTTTGAGATTTTAATCCATATATATTGTATGTGGGTGATTAAGGCTTTTGGTTACTTTGGGTTTAACGAAGGCAAGTAGGTTAAGCACGTGATCAATAACTCAAACGAACAACGAAGTTTATGGATTTTACAGGGTTTATACTGGGTATAGTGTAATGTAATTATTATTGATAATGTATGATATTGGGACTTGTTATTTAATAAAGCAAATGAAACACTATTGCTTCTAAGGATCACTTCAGTTTTTATTTATATTATTGATTTTTATCAAATTTTTTTTTAAATATTAAAGATAAGTTTATGTCTTTAACTTTATTGAAATTCAATTGAAGTTTTTATAAAGAAAAGCTTGTTTTTAAATTACATATGAAAAATAAAGACTTAGATATATAATTTGTGACCTAAACCTACAAGAGGACCCCGCAATATCTATATATAGGTCAGGTTAAAGAATGTGTTGGCATAATAGAAGAATTAAATAAAGTAAGATATAGATTTGTGTATTTTTTAAAGAAATTTTTAAAAAAGTTAGACTTTTAAATTGCATATTTATATATCAAAATTTTATATGTCAGAGTTCAAATTTGTATATTTTCAGCATATACTTGGCAATATAATGTAAATAATTTGTAGTCTAATATATTATATATAAAAGAAGAGAAATAAACAAATATAGTTAGTTCTTTCATTCTAGATAAATAGTTTTATTAGTAAAATTAATAATCTATTATTTTTATAGTGAGACATTGCTACCAGTTATGTTATTATCTGTTTAATCTGAGTTTGTGATTATTGAGAGTTGCGATAATAATGTAACCATAAATGAACATAGATTTCACTTCAAATAGGGGTTTACTTTTAAAATTAAGGTTTATCTCCAAGAATACAAATTGTAGATCTGTATTAGTTATAGGCATATGAATGTATATATGTATGTTTATAAAGACAAATTTTATTGTTTGTATAACAAATATAGAATTAACAGGATGGAGAATGAAAATAATTTAAATAATTGTTTAAAGAAGTTTTTTTGCTAACTTATTCTCTGGATCATCTTAACTATAATCAACATTTTGTTTTTAATAAAATGTTCATATTGTAATGAAGATAATATAAGTAAAGCAATATTAAACCTGTGGTCCTGATATAACAATTCAAGGATGGATAGTGAAAATAAGGATATTGATTATTGCATGAAAGGATTGAGGTTCAACTTAAAATTATTGCATAAAATATGATTGAATGGATTCCATTTGGTAGGTGAAAAAATAATAAAAAAATTTAACAAATAATGTTTAGTTCTGAATTTTTAGTAATTTGGTTAGATGGTAAATATTAGTGATAGCAATTATGTAAGATTTTATGAACCTTCTGGTTCTAAAAAAAATCATCTTGATTTATTTATAGTAACTAAACTAATTGTAACCAAACTAATTATATAATAGTGAATTGTGGACTTGAGATATATAAATTAACTCACAATATAAAAACAAATTAATATATAATGTGATGATGTTTCAATATACCAATAATAGAAATCAGTAATTTTAAAGAACAAAACTAAAGATTTATATGAGATTTACAAAGTATATTCTTATTTTTTACATTTTTAAAGTTTGTTAGCATTAATAGTTCTAATTAAAACAATACTATATATAGATTAAACTGATTATAATAAAATAAATAGTTATAAATGAACTTTACATTTACTTTTGAAAGATTAATAATATGCAAATAGACAAAAAATAAGTTGCATCTTAAAAACTTTATTATTGGCAGTTCAATATAGAATTTTAATAATAATAAATAATAATTTTATTTTACTTATTCATAAAATTTTTTTTGAAATAAATATGATTCTGTTCTAGTTAAAAAAGAAAAGTAGTATGAGCAATAAGATTCTATATTTATATATTTAAAAAAAAATCTCTTCTAAAATATCTAAAAAATATGACAGGTTGGAAACTCAGTTTTGAAAGACTTTCAAAATACAAATATGTTGCTTATATTATATATTCCAAAAAAATAGTATGCATATGTGATAAAAAAATAAAGCTTTATAAAAAATGGAAGAAGAATTATCTTAACCATTATGTTCAATTCTTTGGATATAAAGCAAATGAAGGGCAAAAAACAATTTATAATTGGTTTCAACTAGTATTACAAAAAGAGTATTTTAAAGAAGAATATGTTGAGGAAGAATATGCTAAAAAAGATGAGTATGACTCTGATATTTATGATAATATGGAAGATAATGACTTAATACAAGTTGCTGAAATAAAAAAAGATTCAAACCAAGAATTTCAAGCTATTAGTATTAAAGAAAGATTAGATCATATAAAAGATACCAAAAAATAGTTAATTTGTGTTGGTCTTCAATTTATAAAAATATTAAATTATATAAAATAAACTTTTATATAATTTAGTAGTTGTTGTCACATTAAAATTGTTATGTATAAATTTTTTTCTTATTTATTTTCACAAAAATTTAGTAGAAAAAAGTTGAGTTTTAAACAAAAAAGACAATTAAACTATGTACTCTTTGTAGAATTTATCTGGCAGATTGACTGATCAAGTATGTAATTTATAAAAGATTAATCTAATTATTATAATACTTCATGTAATAATTTAAGTAACTCATTTTTATTAATGTAATACCAAATTGTTTAATAAAGACCGAGGCCAGGCCTCACTTTTAATAAAAAAAAAAAAATTCTTATAATATTTTAATATTAATAATTTATTAAAGGTAATGCAGTATATATAAAATCTTGTACTAGAATAGTTGAACAAGAAAATATCTGTAATGAATGTTCTTTTATCTGATCCAATTCAAATTTATGCAATAAAATTGTATATTCTTTATCAATATCTAGCAATACTTAATTTATATCAAAACATTATTAGAATAATAATCCTTTAAAACAGTATATAAAAATTATGATTTTTATAATATTTGAAATATATTTAATAATGAATCCAAAACACAATCAGAAAATTCATAGATCACTTTTGTAGACAAAGCTTTAAAAAGGGCTTTTAATAATATATCAGTATTTACTAGTCTTTGTAAAGTTATAAGTAGTAATATGGTATTGTAATTGTATATCTCAAATATTATATATGTTGTATAGATAGGGGTGAAGCATTATACTATTAAGGATTAATCAGGCAAGGTGAGATTTGTATTTAGCAACTGTAAAGTATTTGGCCAGTATGTGATTATATATAGTTTTGGTAAGAATAATATTATATATTCTATATTCTAATGTTGGAATAACAACTGTATTAATAATATAAGTAATTTGTTTGTCTGTAATGTTTTTTGTATTTGTAGTATTAATTAGTTGAAAATCTTCTTCTTAAATTAATTTGATTATATGGGTTTGTTTGTTGTTAAATGTAAACCAACAATCTAAGTATTTGAAAGATTGGCTATTAGAAATAGAGTTGATAGTAGAGTTAAGAAAAGTAATAGAAATAGGTTTGGCATTTGTGACAGATATTGATTTGGTAGAATTTATCTGAAAGTTAGTTATTTTGTAGAAGGATGCTGCCATTTAAGTAATTTGTTCTAACTTATTCTTGAATTGGGCAATCTATAATATGTTATTCATATAAGTAAGAACTAAGATAGAGACTTGAAGATGTTGGTGTTAAGGAGGTTGTAGACTGGTTTTCTATAATGTTGAAAGAGTATATTTTGTAAATTAAGATATGATTTTGTGGATAAGAGAGTTATAGTAAATATGCCAAAATAATAGTGTAATTGGATCTTCTTGATCAATTTTATTTTTAATAGAATATAAGTTTATAAGTCCAAGATTAGTTATAACTTAGTTGTAGCAGTTATTAAGCAGATTAGTAAGAACTTTTACTAATTTAGGTGGCATGTGAATTCATATTAGAAATTTGCAAAGAGGTCAGAGTTTATTGAATCATAGGCTTTGCTCATATCCTAAGATATAAGCCAAAGTTCTTTGAAATTGCAAAAAGCTTCTTCGATTATATTGTTAAGTATATGAATTGGTATTGCTATACTATTACCAGAAAGAGCAATATAGTTATAAGAAGATAGTATTAAATGTAAAGTAAAAGTAGTATTTAAGTGATTAATAAGAAGTTTGGTATATAATTTTTTAATATATTCTAAAAGACTAATAGATCTAGTATTAGTTAAACTTCTATTAAAGATAGGTGTTTTGAAGAAAGAGAAGATTCTTTCTTTTTTCTATTGTTTAGGTATACTGTTGATTGAAATGCATCATTAAATAAAGCAGTTATAGCTTGGAAAAATGGTAAACTTGCATTTTTAAGCATTTCATAACTTATGCCTGAAGGGCCACAAGCTTTATCATCAGCAAATTTTTAAACCACAATAATTTCGCAATATTTTGCATCAATCGAAATTCTTTCGAAATATTGTGAAAGAATTTAAAAAATTGTACCGATTGCCAAATTTTATTAAGAAACTTTACAATATTGTGCTAATAAAAATAATCAGCAGGTCATCCTGGTCATAATGGTAGTTAAATCATCAAATTTGGTTAAGTATTCGCTAAGATAGCTAAAATGTAATTCTTTCGAAATATTGCAAATATTTCACAATTATTTTGAAATATTGTAAATATTTTGAAAGAATTGCATTTTAGCTATCTTAGCAAATACTTATCTAAATTTGATGATTTAACCACCATTATGACCAGGATGACCTGCTGATCATTTTTATTAGTACAATATTGTGAAGTTTCTTAATAAAATTCAGAGATTAGTGCAGTTTTTTAAATTGTTTTGCAATATTTTGAAAGAATTGTAATTGATGCAAAATATTGCAAAATATTGCAAAATTATTGCAGTTTAAAATTTTGCTGATGATTATTTGGAAGTTTTGCAAATATGATAGAAATTTCTTCTTCAGAGAATTTTGCTAATACTTCTTGATACTATTCTGAATGAATGTTTGTTTTAGATTGATATTCATTATACTAGGAAGAGTTATAAATTTGTTGATTAATTTGTCTATGTGCTGTTCATTGATTGAAGTGTTGTTGAATATATGTTTTGATTTTCTGTACTTCTGTAATAACATCATGATCTGTTTTGATATTGTCAAACTTTATAGGATCTTTGTGACAGTTTAATATACTGTTAATCATTGATTTTGATTAAGATTGAAGTTTATCACATCTTTTAACTATATTTTTATTAATCTGTTGTTTAATTATTTTAATATTTTTAATATTATATATATAATAAAGTGCTTTCTATTCATTATTTGCATTTGAGATCCAGTCAGTTAGTAAGTTATATCTGGTTGGTAAGAAAGAAATAGTAAGATTATTAGTATTATTAAGTTATTGAATTATATTATTAAGTTATATAGATATAGATATTTGTTTTTGTAATGAGATTTTAATTTGTCAAATTATATTTTCTAGCTTTTTAATACTGTGATATAAAAAAGAAGCTTTGGCAAAATATATATATTGAAAATTGTGCATTGTAATTTTTTTATTAAGAATATGTTTAAGAGCAGTTGAGATAATACTAGTCTAAATTTTGTGCTATATTGTTTCTAAGGATTTTGTTATATTAACAGTTGTAGATGTATAGTTAAAGCTGAGATTAGTAGCCACTTGATTAGTATATAATTGCCAAAGTTTTTTATTTATTTTTTTGTAGAAGAATATTTTTTTTCAAGTTTTGGTTGCAAAACATCATTTGTCAGAATAAGCATAAGAAAAAGACCAAAAGAAAATTAAAATTTTATAATTACTATTTGTGCTAGTTTTAGAGTTATCAGTATTATATGAGGTGAGGTAGTGAATAATTGAGTGGTTTGCCCAAATGTAGTCAATTCAACTTTGAAATCAGCTGTTTTGTCAAGTATTAGTTAATAATTGAGTATGAGCAGCTAGATTATATATATTGTTATATTGAAGAAAGTGCAATAGTTTGTATTTGATAAAGAATGAGTGTAAGCTATCATTAGGAGCATTGAAGTCTCACAGAATAATAGGTTGTAAGTTTGAACTTATGGCTTGTTGAAGCTATGAAATAACAGTATTTTGAATAGTTAATCTGAGTTGGATATTATCACAAGGCAAATATACTAATATAATGTGGAATTTGAAGTCATGTTTAAAAAAAAGGTCAATAGTAATGCATAATTAGGGAGGTTGTGTATTTTGTAGACATGTGGTTTAAGCCAATTATTAATCATAATTGCAGTACTGGCTTTTGGAGCATTGCTGCATAACCAGTAGTATATAAAGTGTTTGAATTTTTGTAGCTTTGTTATTGCATTTGTGCTAGCTATTTTAGTTTCAATAATACTAACTATGTTAAGATTGTTTATTAGACAGAAGTTCTCTCACATTTGCTGTTTAAGGTTTTTATTATAGTCTTGAACATTGTAAGTACTAATTGATAGCTCGAGAGATTTAATGAAAGAAGTGGATTGTAAATCTTTATCTATTGAGTTAGAGATCTGAAATATAATTGTATATTTAGAAGAGAGTATGTTGTTTGTATTTACAACTTTAAAGCATATAGAAGTGTTGTATTTGTTTTGTGATTTAAATTTAGTATTGGAGTTAGCAGTTTGAAAATTAGATTGGAGTTTAAGAGGTTTATTGAGAAAATTAGTAGTAAAAAAAATATAATGATTTGAAAAAATAATAAGTTCATGTAATAAGTAAATGTAGGCTTCAGTTTTGTCTATCTTTAGTATTATTATAAAAGTATTTAGGAATTGAGTAGAGTTTATTTGTTGTAAGTATTGAAAAAAAGTTTTTATAGTAGATTGGAAGTGTGATAGAAGAAGATAATGATATTGAAGAAATTTGTTATAGGAGGTTTTCAAATCATAAGAATTTAATAATGTAGATAATAATTTAAGTTGTATATCTTCTGTAGAGTTGCTTACTATTTTAAGCTCAGTTTTCACAGTTGTGAAAAGTGCCATGGCCTGCTCTGTACATTGGGTCTAACCATCATTATCTTGGTTCTCTATATAAATAGACTTATTAATCTGTTCACTTACATTATTTTCTTCTAAGAATGATCTATTAGATGTAGAGAATATCATTATCTTAGAAGCAGTGGCTGCATTTATGAATTCTATAGAAAAAATTATTAAAAAGGACTATAAGAGATTGTTAAAAGTAGAGTAGTAGAGTTTTGGTTTAGATTTGGTTCAGGTATAGGATTTTTCATATCTTGATTGATAATAAGAGGTTCTTGATTTGTATTGGAGTTAGATATAATTATATTATCATCAGCAATTGTTAAGAAGTTTAATGGAGTTTGGTTTGTTTCTTCTGGTTCATTTGTATCAAATGCTTTAACTGTATTTTTAGTAGTAGTTAAGTTGGATTTGAGTTTGAAGAAGTTAGTACTAATTTTAGAAGCTTTAAATTGTACTTTGAATTTTGAAAGCAAAGTTTTCTTTATTTCTGAATAAAAACATTCTTTGTAAGCTTTTCTAATATATAAGATAAATAGGTTGTTAAGAGACTTAAAAATATAAAAATAGGTGATTACTCTGGCTAAGTAATAAGTATCAACTGGTTTAAATACAATTTTATTAATTATTTGTTGAAGATGAAGATTGTCAATTTGATTATTAATAATAGCTACTTTTAGATATGCATTAAAATATGTATAAAAGTAGTAACTTTTATGATTATAATCAAAATCTTTTGCTTTCTCAAGTTTGTTTTCTTCTAAGAATTTTTTTCAGTATTATCTACATGTTGTCATAAATAAGTAATTAGTGTAGATTTTTGAAACATAGCAGAAAACTCATTACAGGATTTGTAAATCAAGTTCGTACAAACAGACAGTCAAATTCGTACAAGCAGACAGTCAAATTCATATGGGTAGACAGTCAAATTCATACAAGCAGACAGTCAAATTCGTATAAGCAGATAGTCAAATTCTTACAAACTAACAATCAAATTCATACAAAAATTGACAATCAAATTCGTACAAACTGACAACCAAATTCATACAAGTTGACAACCAAATTTGTACAAGTTTATAGATTTATTGACATCAGTAAATAAGGTATGAAAATATGTTTGCTACATAGTAGAAAAGCATTATAGATTGCTTGCATGGTTTCAGGTTATAGTCATACTTTTATAGGCATAAGATCTGAATGAAGTGCAAGATTCCTAGAATTATTATATATGTGGGCCATTTTATTATTTTTAGTTCAAGTTTTTTCTTTGCTGGCACTCATATATATCCAAATATTTTCAACATGGATAATATATTTTATTATGATGTGCACAATAGGTAAGCTTATAATAAATATATATTTAGTTATGCAGTTGACAACTTATTTAATAAATTAGATAGCTGCATGACATAGTTATGCTTAAACCAGAAATGTACCATAATATAATTCACTCTTCGTATGGTCATTTCTATGTAGGTTAATTAGTATCTAATGCTAAACGAATAGTGAGCATGAACAACTTATTATTGAAAAATAGGGTAAATATTGCTTTATTTGGTTCAATCAATTATTTGAAACAAAAGCTGTCACACTTTATTTAATCTTGTTTTACTTATATATATACATTTTGACTTCTTCATTATATTATTAATTAATTACATCTTACTATACTCTTAAACTGATTACATACTTTTAAATTTACTATTATACTATTCTATACTAATGATCTCTGCATAATAAATTAAGGCAATTCCTACAGGCACAAGATCATGTGCTTATGATATAACAATGATTGGCATTACTAAAGTATACTTAAACTCTAATCTTAAATCAGGCTGGATATTGTGCCCATAAGTTAAAATGAATGTTGTGACCTAGTTGTGACTATAGTTTTGAGTTCTGTATGGCCAGGCTGAATGAAGTCCAGAACAAATCTATATTTAATTGGATATATCCAAGCCTAGCTCATAATCACATGATATAATTCATAGATTTCAAGAGCACAAACTATAAATAGTTTATTTTTAAATTAAGCTTGGATTCAAAATTTTGACATCATATAAAAAGGAAAATGATGAGATTTATGATTTTGGTCAATCAGATTAATTAGAAGCTACCTATAGATCTTTGGATTGAACTTAATTATCTATAGACAAAATTTTTAAACTAAGCCTGGCCCACATTGGACCAGTTTATGAATGCTCTATGGATAGCCCAGCCTATGCAGAACCCTAGTTGGAAATTAAGACTAGAATAGATGCATAAATAATTTTGAGATGTGTGATCTGGATAATATGGATGTGAAGCAATATGTGTGTGAATAATACGGATTACACAAAAATATGGATTTCAAACAATTGTATAGTGTTATGCTAAAAAAGAAATTTAATAATTGATTTTCTTACCAGGAACAAAGTGATGAAATCACGAATACCAAGAACAAAGTAATGAAATCACAAATACTAGGAATGAAGTGATAAAATCATAAATACCAGGAATGAAGTGATAAAATCATGAAGTACCAAGGATGAAGTGATGAAATCACGAAGTACCAGGGATGAAGTGATGAAATCACAAAGTACCAAAGATGAAGTGATGAAATTACAAAGTATATGGAGTTGAGAAAAAAGTGCGTGTGGCCCCAAAATCTAATTTCTGATTGGTTAGCATTATCATAATTGTCACATCTTGTATATTTTTCATTCATATTAAAATCACTACTCATCTTTGTCAAAGTCACTATACTTCTAAAACAAACACCCACAGTTGAAGTCACTGCTAAGTTACGAACTTACATTACAAAATCTCGAATCCACTTATTAAAATCTTTATCATTGCTCGAATCATTAACTTATTGTTTAAACTACTAATTTATTCACTATTAAAATTAACCCATCAATAAATATTAAAAGCACTTATTCAATGAGCAAATCGCTAACTAATTTTTAAAATCACCAATGCCCATTGTTAAAATTAACTGTTTCACTGTTGAAATTATTAATCACCCATTGTTGCAAATCACTAACTTATCTATCTACTTTTGCAATAATGAGCATACCGAACCCATCATTGAAATTACAAAATATAGAAAGCAGACAATTAAATCTTCACAGTATCAAAATATTAGTATAGATTGTCTGTTATTTATAAAAACATGTTAATTACAATTCTTTAATGTTTATTGACTATGTACATACATAATTAATATTTTGATAAGATCTGTATTTGTTAACCACCATCTTGCATAATAATTACACTGAATTACCAATAGGAGTTTCAAAATTAACAAATAAGTGGTGTATTTTAAAAATAAATATGATTTTTTTAATAGTATTTTTATTATGTTGAATATAAATCAGAAAATAAAATAATATTCTCTGATTTTAATTTTGAAAACCCCTAATATTATTAATTACAGCATATTAGAATTCTTAAAATTTTTATTAAAATTTTTTTAATAAATAGTAAAAAAGGTTTTATATAAATATAAAAAATTTTTACATGTTCATCCTAATAATGTCTCAACAAAATAAAAAAAGAAAACCTAAATATCAAAAAATTTCTTTACAAATAAAAAACCAAATTATAGATAATGTTAATAATAAAGGTTTACCAATTCGAGAGGTTGCAGCTAATTTTTAATTAGCAGCTTCAACTGTACAAAGTATTATCAAAGTTTTTGATCGAGAAAATCGAATTGCTCCCAAATCGCGAGGTGGTAACAAAAGATCTATTTTAAATAAACAACATAAAGAATTTTTAGAAGCTGCGATTGAAGAAGAACTATAGATTTCTATTTCAGATCTAGCACAAAAATTAGTAGATCAATTTCCGAATATTCAGGTATACTGATACTTTCAATTTATATATGTATAGTCAGCTCCAAAAGTATATCACAGTTATATAAAAATAATATACAAATCAATGATAAAATATTACAATTGACTCTTGATATAAAAGTCACCAGATCCAATCCAAATTCTTCTTATATCAAAGACTTAAAATTTTCAAATAGAACTTGTAAAATCTTTCTTATACCAAGAGTTTTTTATATTGACTGTTTCTTATATCGAGAGTTACTTGTATTTATTATTGCTAAATCAGAGACTTTATTAATAAAACAAAGAAAAAACATATAGGAATAGGTCCACTATCCTGAAGGCTCCTAATTGTACTAAAGTTACCATTTCGAATATAATCTCATACCTCTAAACCTTCGAACCCTAGTCTGAATGGTTTCAAAACTATTATCCCTCAGGTTTAACAGTAATAAGACCAATTACAAATCAATTTGTTAATAAAATATACTCTAAGAAAGGAACTAGCAGATTAGATAGCGATATACAGAGGATCGAGTCTATAATACTAATGTACACTTAATTGAGCATAGTTCCTGCACTGCTAATGCAGCCTCGGAGCCAAGCTTATTTGAACTGCAGTGTCATAAGCTTGTTGTAGTCATTGCACTATTTTAAGTCACAGAGCCACTTAACAATAGGTGGGCAAAAATGGCTGATAGAGTCAGTCTTCACTAAGGTGAGCAATAGTGAACAAAAGAATAACCAACTATTACCTGAAAAATAATTCTTAAATAGCCCTTAATCTGACTAAGCACATCTACCACCCCTTTTACTTGCCATTCACATGCACAATCATAATACTAGCTTACTATTCACATGCATAATCCTAAACATTAAATGATAAACTACTCTTTACTACTAGTTATTTGCCATCTTAAGAAAACAATTACTATAACCAGTTAAGAAACACCTATCATAGATTTACTCACAATACCTGCATTCAACAAGAAACAAATGCTATAATGAACATAACCATAAAAGGTTACAACTAAAACAATACATGTAATTTGCAAAGTCATCTGATCTCGCAATAATGAATGCTATGTTACTTCGTTGACAAGCTTATCAATAATACACATTAAATTAGAAATTTTCACCCATATGAAACAAATATTTCTTGCAAAATTTTAGCATAACCCAAACTATTTCTAATGCTAGAACTAACCATGCTCTAATTTTAAACCGAGCTAATTTTTGTTTTATAATTAATCTTACATATTATATA
>CAJVQA010006661.1:0-14663 GCA_910591915.1 Cetraspora pellucida | reverse complement strand
CTGTACCCATTTTTACAGCTGACCTAGGTATCGCTATGGCAGAACCAACACTTGTGGTCAGGGCTAACCATTAAACCGCTATGTCCTTGTAAAGTTCACTTAGACCCCAGCATCTACTTTATAGCATAACCCTGGTACTTTAGTATACTCCTGCCTTTTGTCCAGCCTTTTTATCAAACTTCCAATTCAGATAGCCTATATAGGACTATGACCAGTCCATCGGTATATCAGGTCAGCCCAATATCCTTTTCCTCCGGTTCATTCTGGCAGCCTAGTTGGTGGTACCTCCAAGCCACCCAACTCAGGGGTTCTTGCCCGTCCGGCTACTATGACCAGATACTATGACCTTGGTATCCATTTCCCTGGGCTAGCCTTTACAGTAGGGCCATCGAAGATCCAGCTACCTCTCTACTCGGGTCTTCCCAAATAGACTTCTTGTTATCCAATTTCAACGGATTTACACAGCTACAAGGACTTATCTAGTGTTTGCACCGCCTATTGCTGGTTTGCATTCTTTCGTGTAACCACAACCTTGTTCCAAAGGACAATGTCATGTGACCTGTTACATGAATGCCCCATGACCTGCCAGTCATACTGGTGCGACTGTCATTACAGGTATTCTAACTCAATCATTAGTAACAGTTGCCATAATATAAATATTACATAGGTGATTATCCAAATTTTCGCCATCGATAGGATTTGAACACCCAACCTACCACTTGGAGGATTGACAACCTGACCACTTCACTAAGTTGCCACACCCCATCCTAAGGTATTAATAAGAATTAAAAACTATATTTTCATATATAATACAAAAGAATTATATATATAAAGAATTTAAATAGATAAAGTTTATAATTAGTTTGCAAATATAACATTTAGTATAAAATCAGGCTTGGTCAAATCATTAATCAATCAAAAATTTGTTGATCAAACTGGTCTGGCCAAATTGGTCAAATGGTCTAATCAAATTAGTCAAATGGTCTAATCTATTAAATAAATAATTTTAATATACAAATAAATAAACAAACAAATATATTTATATACTTTATATATTCTTTGACCAATTTGATCAATTTGATCAATACTAAACCCTTTGACCAATTAGTCAAATTGGTCAAACTAGTCTGGTCAAGCTTGACTATTGACCAGTTCATGCTAACCCTATATAGAATCTATATAGTAATATATTAGATAAACTACTTAAATTAGACACCAAAAATACACATGTAACTAGTTTTACTCTTCAATATAAAAGAACCTCTAAAAGCACCTATGTCTAACAAATACTTAAATAAAAATTACTTTACAAAGACAAAAGCTTTAATACAAAAAAAATATATCAAAAAAAAAATTGTCTATCAAAATTAAACAAATAACAGCTTATTTAACATACCTAAATAAACAACCAGTTTTATTCCAAAGTGTCTTAACATCAATTAAAATAAAACTCACAATTCAAAAATATACACATCTTAATAAAGAACAAAAAATAAAAAAATAAATTTATTAACAAGAAAAATTTTTTAACAAAAAAATTAATAAAAAAAAAAAAAAAGGTTTTGTAAATCAAAACATAGAAAAATTTAATAGAATAAATAACAAAACAAAAACAATAAAAAAATTAAGAAATCCATTACTAGATAAAAAACAATTATAAAAAAAACAATATGATTACTAAATTTAAAAATAAATAAACTAAAACTAAATTACTAATTTTAAACAAATTAACAAATAAAGTTCAGAAATCTCACCTTTTAAATATTATGCAATTAGACAATATCAACTGTACAAATTAATTAATTGGTCAATGATAAAAAATAGATGAAGTATATAGTACATTTGATTCATATTCCCGAAAGAACGTAACCCTAACTAATCTAGGTCAAATCCCGAAAGTCAAAATCCTGGAACTTAATTATCGCGTCGCGTGATGTGGAATCCGTTATTTTGTCCCTAAGGTTGTTCTCAATATAGATGCAGGCATATTGTCGTAATTAATTACGACCTACTTTAAAAAAGATTTTTTATAGAGATAATTAGGTTACGACATAATTACGACAATATGTCTGCATCTCTATGGTAAATAAGATGATCTGATTGGTTGAAAAAATGGATCATTTCGATCAAAAAAACCTGGATCTAAAAACCATCTTTTTTTCAGAGTTACTCTGATTGACTAAAATTTAAAATCCGCATTTTGTATAATGCATTTCCGACAAAATCATTATAAAGATCATTTCGATTTATCGAAATGATTGAGCAACATCTCGATCACTAGCAAATCTCATTGAGGGAGCTGCTTGAGAACAACCTAAATCAACCAGCATTATAACTAACGCCAGCTAACTTTATTGGAACCATGTACTGTATCGTCGCGAATAAAAACCACTGGGCGTTATTTCATGACGATACGGTATCTCTAGTAAAGGTAGTAACAATTGAAGAGTTAGAATTACTATTTAAGTCATATCTGAATCTCATAACCAAATATTTATTTAAGCCACTATGTTGTGATTAGGCATTGGAATCGGATTAGTCGACTAACTAATCGACTATACATAGCAGTTTACTATATAGATTTTTTAGTTGACTAAACCAATTCCTAACCCCTAGTTGTTATTAAACTTTATTACTACCATCATTACGATTGCCACGAATACGCTTAATTAATCTGCTAGGAATGAATCTTCCATACATCCTAAGAACAATCTTTTTGAAATAAGCGTGTCGTCCAAAAAGAGTTCCTACGATAAGAAGAATAATTGAATATAACGGGATGGTAATGCAAAGATACGAGATCCTATATGTCCACGGCCCATCTATAAAGCCTCCTATAATTAAATCGACGATATTAAGAATGTTAACTCATTAGTCAATCGGTCTTAATTGAATAATAAAAATTTCTTACCGTCAATTCCCAATACATTGGTCACCACAGGCCTAACAATTCTAACAGTTGTCGACCCTGTAATTCCAAAAACAATAAAAATAATAGTCCACTCTTTCCACCATTTCCAACTCCAGCGTTCTAATTCTTCAGTTGTCGTAGAGGTATTTGTACTGTATTTTTTGGTACCTAAGGTAATGGTACTACTATTATTAGAAACACTATATGGCAAAAGTGGTTCGATTAAATCATTTGCCGGGGAAGCCGGACGAGGATTGCTGCCACATTCAGTGTAAATCATTCTTGACCGAAATAATGGAAGCGATAAAGGAGAGCAATACTTTATTTGATTATAAGCCTTTATCCGTGTAGTGCTATGAGAAAAACGAATGAAGGTTTTACCGAGTGTTCGGGAAAGAAATGGTGATGCTTTCGCAAGCAACATTTTTTTACAGGTTTAATCAAAAAATGACACGAAATTGATAAAGCAGTTATTTTCCAAATATAGAAGTATGCATAACGATAACGATAAATACAGAAATAGATGATCTTGAAATCAGATTCCACAAAAATATGGCATTACTTGAAAGCATATGTCCTGACTTGGACCTACTAACTCGTGGTAAAGTTAGAGACTTATACCGTATCGATGATGCAACATTGCTGTTCGTCGCTACTGACCGAATAAGTGCATTTGATGTTATCATGAAAAATGCAAGTTTCTGTAGACTATAATGTTTTTAAGGAAATATTCCTTACCTGTTTATCCCTAAGTTCGTCCCGTCTAAAATTAGATTACTTAAGACCTTAAAAATTAGTTTGTTCTCAAACCACTAATTTCGTGCTTTAAATTATGTTATTAAAAGTCCCAATCTCTTTATTTTTGTCGATTCATGTTATATCTCAAAGGGCATCCCGGGGAAAGGAAAAATTCTTACCCAAATCAGTGTCTTCTGGTTTAATTACCTTAGCGATATACTCCCTAATCATTTAATTACCAGTGATTTCAATAAAATGCCAGCAAGCGTGCAAAAATATCGAGATCAACTCGAAAATCGATGTTTGTTGGTAAAGGATCTAAAGGTCTTTCCAATTGAAGCTATTGTGCGCGGATACATCACTGGTAAGTTGATAGATTAAATTCGTACAGCATACTTTTTTTCAAATCTTGTTTTGCAAGCATCTAATAAATGAATGCTATTCGATAGGATCGGCTTGGTCAGAATATAAAAAGAAAAAAAGCATGTGCGATATTCCATTACCTGATGGATTATTGGAGAGTCAGAGTTTTGAGAAGCCTTTCTATACACCTAGTACGAAAGCGGAAATCGGCAGTCACGGTAATTGCGTAATTGTGTTGTATTAAAATGAAGTGAATGTGTTTATGATTTTATGACTAATATATATGTTTTCCGACGTATCGATTAATGGAATATCTTTAGATGAAAATATTCATCCTGATAAAGGTAAGTTTGACAAGTCACCATTCGTTATATAATTATTTGTGAAGAATAATTGTTGCAATTTTAGAGTTGGTCCCAAAACGTATTTGGATCATTTGCTAGGAAAATCATTGGTAGGCACTTGCTTTCAAACAGTGATTTTCTTAAAAAATGATCCATTTTCTCAGCCTGAAATGTTCAGGTTTCGGTCATAAGTCTCAAAACCCAGTTCCGAAATCCCAAACTGATGCCAAAATCCAAAACTAATGCTGAAATCCCAACCCAATATTAAAATACTAAATATGTATTATAAGTTAGCATATGAATGCGGCTAAGGGAAACCTCGTTCTTGTTTTTTTGCTGAACTCAGCCGTGATCCAAAGCATATGTGATACATATGTTTCGGATCATGGCTGAGTTTAGCAAAAAAACAAGAACGAGGTTTTCCCTTAGCCGTACTCATATATAAAAACTTTTATACATGTCTTAATTTAAGGATTTAGTTATTAGTATAAGAATGTCGGGCGTTGATTTTGGATTGTTGAATCAGTTTGAGATTTCGAATCAGTTTTGGATTTCGGCATTGGGTTTTAGTTAGGATTTATGGGATTTAGGTAAAAAAATTTTCATAATCAAACTGCCTAGTATTATAACCTAAGCCTAGAAGGTTTGGGTAGTATTCCGATCCTATATCTGACCAATCCGGATTGATCATTCAGCAGTTCTCAAATTCTGGGACAAATTAAACATTTGCTGTTACCCAAAATCTTTTCGGTATTCGTCCTGTAAATTACTTAACAATCCAGAAATTACATTGCTATCTTCAAACCTCAGTCCGGAGACAGCGATGTAATTTACGGAAAGTTGGACAAACCGAAAAGATTTCGGCTACGGGTAAAATTTTAATTTGTCCCAGAATTTGTGATAACAACTAAAAACCCGAATAAATTCGGATATCAGATCAGAGAACTTTACTCGAATTGGAATCCTTAGGATAACTTTCTTTTGATTTTTTAATTTATGTCATTTAAATGTGATTATTGGCCAATCAACGTTCAAAGAATTTAAATAATGGACGTAAGGATGTGCCAAAAAACTAGTTTTATATGTAATCGGATGCGGATTTTCATCCGGATTCCACCCTGATGACTTGTTAAAGATAGGATCGGAATACTAGGCTTGGGTATGGGACTAGAGATGTGCCTCTCGCGCGAAATGCTGATGTCATTTATATTATCTCGCGTGAGAATCAATTGAATGACATCAGCATTTCGCGCGAGAGGCAAATCTCTATATGGGACCCATCATGCACTAGTTATGAATAATAATTTTTGTTAACCATTATTTTACTTCAATTTTATTAAAAAAGTGGTCGAAATTGTTGGAGAGAAGTTTGCACATGATATAGCAGAAACTTCTGTGAAATTGTATTCAAAGGTTTATATCATATTCATAGTTTAAGCTAGACTGAATCATGCTATTCACTAACAAAGTAATGCCAATAGGCTAGGAAATACGCATGCGATAAAGGGATAATTATAGCAGATACGAAATTCGAATTCGGTACTGATTCTGATGGAAATTTGTTTCTTGCGGACGAAGTTTTAACGCCAGGTATAGATCATTGATTCTGCGCTTTATTCAGTTAGTGCCTTATGATATTTTTTAACTACTTAATTGTTTAATTATTTTACCCTTTTAACTCATATAAAAGACTCATCCCGATTTTGGCTTTCCTCGAATTATAAAGTTGGTGAAAAACAAGATAGGTAAATCATTTTAACAAACATCTTTGTAATACATACAAAACTAATAGAAATCTAATCATTCAAATTTAAAACAGTCTTGACAAACAATATTTACGTGACTACTTATTAAGCATTGGATTTGATAAAAAAACCAGCATTCGGATACCTGAAAATATTGTTCAAAAAATTTCGGAAAAATATGCAGAGATCTATGAAATGTTGACTGAAGGTGATCCCGGTTTTATTTAGTTTGTGTATGATAAGGTGTACTTTGCATGAGCAAAAACAACGTATTATTGAAAGTAATAAACCAGCGTGTTAAATAATGGTCAAATATAACGCGTCGTTTTTTCAATTTTGTCTATTGTTATTAATTGCAAAATAATATGCTGTGTATCTTAATCAACATGAATTTATCGATTACATAATATATATAACATAGACCGAATTCTGTTTTTGAAAATATTCTCTAAAAGACAGAATAATGGATGCTGAATTAAAAAATAGGGATGGTAAAGTTGTTAGGATCAGAATTGTAGAACCAGTTTTTAAAAACAAAAACTCTAGATTTAGACCTTAAATAACTTTTTTTTTTCAGTTCATTTTTTTTCAGGCTAAAAATTTTCAAAGTTTAATAATAAATTTTGCGCGTTAGGCCAGGCCCACAGTTGTAAAATTTTGTTTCAAGCCCGGCCCGGGCTGCGGGACCCAATGCAGGCCTCTAGGGCTATAGAGTAACTTTTTTGTGATTGGTTAATTTTATACAGTTGAATTTATACAGTTTAGAGTACTTTTACGCTCAATATAGTAAATTTTTCTTTAAAGGAATGTAACCGTCGTTCATAATAATACAAAAGACATTTTACAAACGAAACTTTAAGTGTCTTGGGTATCTCTGGGATTTAGCTTGCCTAGGTATACTTTACTTAGAAACAGTTTTTTAACTTAGAAAAATAGTAATGAGGTAATAAACACATTATTTCTTGTGAAATCGCGTAGTTCTGTACTTCTTTACTACTGTATTTTTTTATTATTTAACGAAGATATTAAAAATAAAGCTTTAAATTTTCAATATATAGGAGTACAAATAAGCGACACTAATAGTTGTAATATGTTGTTTAAAAGTCAACTTTATGAGATTAAAGAAATAGAGATCTATATACATACTATTAATAATATTTTTTTTTTTTGACATATAAGCAGTCATGTTAATACTTTATTAAGCTTTTAGAATTACATTTGTAATTACATAAATATCTTTAATATCTAAGTCTAGTATTACCTGGTTACCTTGCTGATACTTAAGTGTAACCTGTTGCATTACTTTGAATAAAAATAAGCTACTTGTCTGATTATTTAAAGTTCATAATGGAAAGGTCTTTTTTCTTTCATGACAAATCCTAAAATTGTTTTCATTGCTTTCTTTTCAACTTGTTTTTCTTTTTCTCTTATTTCTTCTTTCTTTCCTTCTATTTTTTCTTGATTTGTCTTTCCTTATTTTCTTAATTCCTTTAGCTTTTCACCTTTCTTTCTTTTAATTTTACCTATTATTCCAATTTTTCCTTTCCATTTAATAATTTTTTCACAACATATTCTTCATACTTGTTCATAAAATATATTCCAGGTTGTTATTGCCACTGCATTTACAAATTGCTGTTTTGATTTTGAATTTAAGAGCTGCATCAGTTTGTCTTATGTTTCTTTTAGAATTAGGTTTTTTATTAATGCTTCTCTCATTTTGATTTCTTTCATTTCTGTTTTTCCAAAGAATATTATAAATAATATATGTAGAGAAATCTGGGTTTTTTCTTCTTCTTTTAATTTCTTATATGCTGTTGCAATAGTTACTTTTTGAATTCTCTTTCAGAGACTTCTTTGCTCCTTGCATGTTGCCAAGTATATTTATGTTTCTTTTACTTTATCTTAGTATACTTGGTATTTCACTATTGTATATATATTTAGTCTTTTTCTGTTGAGTTCTTTCAGAGTTGGAGACTTATCTATTATATATTTAATAAATACATTTCTTCTGAAGTTGTTTTACTATTAATATTATACTAAAAGGTTATTAAAAATAATTGAATAAGTTTTTTAAAGACATAAACTACAACATTTCAAAATAGTGACATTTTTTATATTAATATAAAATTTTAAAACTCAAAGAATATTTGAATAAAGAAAAAAATACTGATCTCTTTTTTCAAAACATAGCTAAAGTAAATACATTAAGAAAATACAAAACTGGTTTAACAAATTTTATTTAGATCTCTAAAAAAAAAAACTCAGCATACAAAATACAAATACTTTGTCTTAGTAACAACATAAGTAAAATTTTGAAAAACAAACTTTTTTTGATTTTAAAAATTTTTTTAAAAATTTTTTGGGAAAATCCAAAAGTATACTAGATCTAGAAAACAACAACAGAACATATAATCAGCTATCAATATAAACAACAACAAATAACAGTATATCATATTAAATAACAAATAACCATATTAGAAAATATAAATAAATACAAGCATAAGCACTAAGTAGATGGATAAACAACAAAAAGATCTTGAAATAGAAATACAAATAAGAATAGAATTGCCATTAGATACAGATTTAATTCAACATATCAGAGAGTTTGAAGATAGAAACTATAAATATATAAATAGCAAGATACTAGATAAGATCTTATTAAAATATATTAAAAATTCAGATAACTTAGAATATATAACAAAAGATTTAGCAGTCTACAATTCAAAAAATATTACACTAAAGAATTTATTTCTTTATAATCAAATTCTTGAAGAGCTTAGAATAGCTAAAGTGTGCACAGTGTTACATAATATTATTGAAGAATAAGCAATAAAACTATTAGCAATAGATATAAACCTAGTCTCTTTTAACCCTCAAATGAATTTTAATGAAGAAGAAACAATTAAAAAAAAAACAAAAATAAAGAAAACCAGAAAGGTTAAAGAAATAAAAAAGAAAGAAATAGCTGTGTCAGAAAAAGAAAAAAGAAACCAAGAACAAACAAATAAAAAAGAAGAGATAAACCAAGACCTAAAGAGAGTTATAAGATAAATGAAAGAACTGAGTATCTTAATTATACAACAATCAAGTCCTAGAAATTCTCAAAATACAGTTTCAGAAATGTCATCAGCTAGTATAACAAAAGAAAAGACTAATGTTAAAGAAAAACAAACTGAAGAAAACCAAGAAACATTAATAGATAACAGAATATACAACTTAAAAAAAAATATCGAAGATATAGATAAAAAAATGATAGAGCTAAAAGTAAAGGAAAAGAATTAAAAAACACCAACACTCACAGACACAATTGAGAATAGTCAATAGTCACTGAAAAACTATATATATAACAAAAATAAATCATTTAAAGCAAATATTCCAACATATATATTACTAGAAGAAAACAAAAAAGAAAAATTGAAATATATCTAATAGATCTTTTAAGAAAACCATCACATCAAATCAATCCAAGAAGTTTTTAAGAAAAGTAATAGTTGAACAGAAATTGATTTTGATTATAAGTTTAGTAGAAATACAGCAACAGAAAGAATTAAAAAAAAAGATGATGAATAACTCAAAATTATTTCAAAAGAACCAAAAAGACTAGAAAGAAAACAGCATTAGCAAGCATATAAAGACAAAGAAAGAAAGTCAAAAAATTATACTAGACAAAAAGAAGTGGACTATGAAGAAGCAGACCACTTAACAAAAAAGTGTTTAGAAGCAGTATTATATATAATGATATGGGATCTTCTAGCAAGTATTAATACAGAAGAAGTAAAACATATATATAAAAACATCAAAGAAGCTCAGATAGAATATATTAAAAGATCTAAATACAAAGCATTAATAGTCATTAAAACAAAAGAATTAGAGAAAAAAAAGATTCCATAATCACTATCAATAAGAGTATATAGACTAGCAAGAGTAACATTAGGGAAAGAAGATTATAATCAACATAATATGCAAAGTCAATTTACAATAAGATTAACAGAGCTTTCAGGTAATGCATCAAAAGTATTACTATTACAATGCCTAAAAAAAAGAGAATCAATATCAGTATATATACCATTCAACAGAAATAAAAATCAAAGAAGATCAGTAACAATTACTTTTGCATCAATAGAAGAAATGAAAACAGCACAGACAAAGCTGATAAGATTCAACAACCATCTACTTTTTGGCAAAAATATAAAGAAGAAAACACAGATACAAAACATATTAATAGTAATAATATTAGTGAAATCTCTGACATAGAGGAATATGAATATAATAGAAGCAATAAACAAGAAAAGAAGTTCAACAAAAATCATCAATATGAAAAAGATAAAGAAAGCTTAACAACTGAAACTCAGAACCAAGAAAAAAGAGTAAAAAAAAAACAGTAACCCAGACTTAATATCAAAAAGAAAATTCTCATATTGAAAATATTCTAGGCCAAATACTAGAAAAATTAGAAACATTAGAGAAGAAAGTGAAAAGAAATGTGATAGATCAACCTAACTACTCCTAAAAGCACAATAGTTGAACCAATAAAGTTAAATAAGAAGATAGAAAATTCTTTATAGGAAAAAAAAGAGGTGTTTGAAAAAAGAAGAGAAATAAAGTCTTCTTGTCAAGAAAATAAAGAGTTGAACAGAAAAAAGAAAAAAATAGAAAGTATAATGACAAAATGAAAACCTTTAAAAGAAAAATAGAAAGAGTGAAAAAAGGAAATAAAGATGGTATATCATAATATTAATGGACTCAAAACCAAAGGTTGAAAACTGAAAAATCTGCTTAACTAGATAGAAGAAGAAATCTCAATAATAGGAATTATGGAAACGAATCTTACAGAAAGAGAAGGAAAATTCCTAACATATGCAGCAAACAAAAGATATATAGATTTTTGAACAAGTGCAGCAGAGGATAAGAAGAAAAGATTAGGTGTTAGAATTATAGTCAATGAACAATAGAAAAAATACATAGGTGCTGTCAAGAAAACAAGTAAATATATGATAGAAATTATACTATATTTTAAACAATTGAAATTAGTAGTGATTGCAGTTTATATGCTACTAAATAACAAAGTAGTAGGAAAAAATATTTAGTAAAAAATTGTAAAAACAGTCTTAAAAAGAAAAAGACAAATACAATTTATTGTAATAAAAGTTTTAATTATACAGTAAACAATATTCTAGACAGACAACATCTACAAACAACAAACTACAAAAGACTATCAATCTTTAATTAGATGAAAAATCAAGACTTTAGAAACACATATAGAAACTTGAATTCAATAGGTTAGTAGTACATATAGTCAAACAGAGAAACAGCAACAAGAATTGACTATATATAGATATCAGATAATTTAGCCTTAGAGCTACAAAAGACAAAAATTAAAAAGACAAAAGAAATTACAGAAAATGATCACAAGATAGTAACAGTAGAAATATTGTTACAAAATAGATTTTAACATAGCATAGTATATTATATTATTAGTAGTTGTTATATATTCATTTTTGTATTTTATATTATATATATAATTAATTATTAGTATAGTTATATTATAGTATATAGTAGTTAGAAAATAGGATCTTAATTGGCTATTAGAAATGTGATACAGACACATGACATTGGGTAACATCTATGATGTCATTATTGTCTTACAAAATTCCAAGTACCCCTACACAAGTTTTATGTATCCTAGTACAATTTACTGTGCCAAATATCATATTACAAGAATTCCAAGTATCCCTAACACAATCCCCAAGTGTCCCTACACAATTCCAAGTGTCTCTATACAAACCCAAATATCTTGACATATGCTCCAAGTGTTTCAAGTACAAATGACAAATACACATAAATATTGTTTTCATCTATCCCTATACAAACTCCACTTGCCTCTCACAATCCCCACTACTCCAAATACAGTATCAAGAGATATCACTCAAATCCCCACTATTTCTACTAGGTAAAAAGATATATAAAGGGTACCTTTTTCTTTTCCCTACCAATTCTAAGTTCTTACACTTCAATCCAGACATAATGATGTTTTAATGATAAAATGTAATATTTCCCCTCTAGGTTAATTCCTACAGGCAAGATTGTCACCATGTGTATTATTAATAAAAAGTTAATCTATATACTGTTATTATCTCGAACTGTTTGCATACTGTTATGTAGTAAAGTGAATTACTATACTTCCACCCCGTATATATTTGCAATAGTCAATCACTGTACTGGGTAACCTTGTTACTTGGTTGTATTGTACCAAGAAGACTACAACCCAGTAACATTTTGGTACCTTCTGACAGAAATATAAAAATTTTGGATGAATCTAACAAATCTTTCTTGGTGAAAAAAAATAAAAAATTAGTTGATTATCATTTTTCTTTAATATCTCTATGAATTTTTATCCTATTTTCAAAAACTCACCTTCTTTAGATTTTTGAACATTTTTTTCATATTTTGATATATAGGTTACTTAATAACAAAATGCTTCCCTGATCTTTTATAAATCGTTAAAGTTTTAACTCCCTTCTTGTTACAAATAATTTCTTTAAAATTTTCTTTTTCCAAATATCAATACACAAACTTTGACCCTTAATATCTCACCATCCACTTGTCCGTTTTGGATAAACTCACCTCCTTTAGATTTGTAGAAAGTCCTTTTACATTTTTTATCTAAATATTAAGACCTATTAACTTAGTACCAATATCTTGAAAAGAAGAAAAAAAAGAAAGAAAGAAATTTTATAATAATGATTTTGAATACATTTTGTTTTCCTTTAATATCTCGATGAGTATTGATTCTATAGAAATATAACACATATCAGCATATTCACAGAAGAATGCTCAACAAATTTTATTATACTATATCATAATACGAAAATGCTTCCCTGACTCGTAAATCACTTCCAAAATAGTGATGACATTTTCTTATATCTATAGAATTCTTCTTGGAAATAACAAAAAAAAAGAAAAATAGAAGATTCGGGATTTCTTTAAATCACCATAGAACGTTAACTACTAAACCAAATTTAACGTTTCAATTATCATTAGAATTATAGAAGTCTGTTCTACAACTTTAATTAAGGATCCAAGACATAGTTACTTAATACCAACATCATATTCGAGATACTTTTGTAAAAATATATTCTTGAAATGATTTTTCTTTACTGTGCCATAAAGACGAAAATTTTTAAAAAATTTTTCTAGACCTCAAGATATTATATAATTTTAGATATCTTATTTCCTTTTGATTCTATATTGGTTAGAGATACCAAAAGTGATAACTGTTGACCATTATATATATAAGAGATAATGATATATTGACATGAACATTCTTTATAATCTTTAGTATAGTTAGTTATTAAATTATTTTATAAACATAAATTTTATTTAAATTTTATTATTTGGTTTAGTATAAGCCCTGGATATAGATAATTCCCAGGCCTCTCTCTCAACAAAAGACATTTTTTTAAGATAGTTTGTTATTTCTGAACAAAAGTAACTGATGTTATATTTCTATCATTATAAAAATAATCCTAGAAATATTTAATTTTATCATCCAAGCTAGGAAGATTCTATCACATATTCTTGGACATTAATGCTTAGAAAGTTCAACCATGTACACATTAATGAAAAATATAAAATTAAATTTAGTTATCCTAGCAAAGACCCAGATATATTGAAATAGTTATTCTGACAAAGACCCAGATATATTGAAATATTTATTCTGACAAAGACCCAGATGTATTGGAATATTTATCCTGACAAAGACCCAGATGTATTGGAATATTTATCCTGGCAAAGACCCAGATGTATTGGAATATTTATCTTGGCAAAGATCCAGATGTATTAGAAAAAGCATTTTTGAAATTATTATTTTAGTTATACCTCTACTAACTTAGCTTGAATTGATTATTTTATATTTTGTATTTTGTATTTTTGGAATTTTGGAATTATGAAGAAGTTTATGTTTTTACTTTCTAGCTTTGATTTTTGATTTTTGATTTTGACATTATAAGCTAATCGTATATATATATATATTTTGATATTATTTAATTTTTGATTTAATTATTTGAATTCTTTATTTTGCTAACATTATATTTTAGATTTATTATTTTCTATTTTTTTATTATTTTATTATTTTATTGCTTATTAGTACTAATCATTCTTAGAAAAACTTATTCCCTGGTGAAATACTAAAAATTATTAATGAAAAACGAATCTGTAGACAAAAACACTACAAAAGAAGAAATTACAAAAACAATTTTTGGAAGGTTTTCGTTTTTCATCCATATCTCTATGAGTTTTGAATATAGAAAGATGAAACACATATAATTATACTCGCAGAAACCTTCTCTAGATTTTTTATTATACTATATCATAGTAAGAAAACGCTTACCTGATCCGCAAAACAGCTCTGAAGTCATGACGACATTTTTTAACATCTATAAAAATGATTTTTCAAGAAACCCCAAGAAGAAAAAAGAGACATTTAGTATTTCTTAAAATCATCATAAAAAGTCATCCACAAGACCAATTTTAACGTTTTAATATTTGTTAGAATCAGAAAGA
>CAJVQA010006660.1:0-14664 GCA_910591915.1 Cetraspora pellucida | reverse complement strand
CTTAGGTTTCTGTTCCTAAAGAATCCCAAGATGTGTTTACAATATTAAAGGGAAGAGGGGTGTCTGTTGCTTAATCATACTTGGGGAATTTAGCAGGGTTTATATATCTGTAAGCTAAGTGGCTAAGCAGCCAAGTGACTAAGCGATTAAGTGACTAAGCGTCTAAGCGGCTAAGCGACTAAGTGATTACTAAGCAACCAGAAGGTTCTAGTAACTAATAACTACTGATTACTAAGCGACTAAGTGGTTAAGTGACTAAGTGACTAAGCGACTAAGCGACTAAGCATCTAAGTGACTAAGCGACTAAGCAATTACTAATCAACTGGAATGTTCTGGCAACTTCTACAAATAATGATAATACAATAATGAAATAACTAATACTAATAATAATAAGATAATGAAATAATAATAACTAATAATAATAATAAAATAATAATAAATCATTCTATAACACTATGATATATTTAGGCAAGGGTTCTATTTTTATATTAGTTAATACTATGTTGTCTTCAAGATCATGAGTTAGTGCATTATCAATTAAAAGTAATATTTAATGATTTTTAAGACAAATTATTAAATCCAAATCTTTTATATAATGTTATCAAATAGATTTTTGTATCCAAGCAGTCTTGTTTCAGAAATATTCAACTGGTAATTTTTTTTTGTCAATACTTCTAAGCACATGTAGGTTTTTATACTTATGAATAAACAATGGTTTTAATTTTTTTGTTTCTATTGCATTAGAAGATAATAAAATTGTAACCCTTTCTTTTGCTTTTTTTGTTCCTGAAACTGAACCTGTTGCTAATGTACAGAAAGGCTCCATCCAGTAATACAAACTAGTTTCATCATAATTAAAAACATCCTCAAGCCTATAAGGTTAAATAACACTTTGTAGTTTATTTCTAAATTCAGGTAATTTTTTCAAAGGTACACTATTAGCTTTACCTTACCTCTTATACTCACTAATGTTGTGTCTTTTTTTAAAGTTATGTAACCAACTATTTGAAGTATTAAATTTATCTTCATTCAGTAATGATGCAAATTCTTTTACCTTATTTTGGATAAGATAGTCTGTTAATGTTTGCTTATTAACTATAACATGTTCTATTCAAAGTACTACTACTAATTTAATATTAACAAAAACTGGTTTTTTGCTTCTCTTATTTGTTGTATTTTTTAAACCTAAATTGATTGATAACCAATGATCTGACTTTGCTAAAATTTCACTACATGTTGATTTACTAATACTATATTGGGCAGCAAAATCATGATTGTTAATACTAGGTTTATTCTTTTTTTGAAGACATAAATCATATCTTTGTTTGTTAGTTAAAGTAATCTTTCTTTTCTTTTGAGCTTCACTATTACTATTATTGTTTTGTTGCTTATTTGTACTAGTATCTATTACTGCACTTGTTAAATGAAAGATATGAAAATTTTAAATTTTTTTTATATTATACTGATTAATAATATTACACAAATGCTTTGTTATCTCATTTAATAATTTGTTATATATAGGTATTTATTATAACAAAGTAATTTTGTTATGAACAAAAAATAAATTATTTCATTATATGTTATAACAAAGTTTTATAATTAAATTCATTATATCGAGATTAATTTATTAATAAAAAATTTTAGCTAAAAAAATCTTCATTATAATATTATATTCATTTTATAAGATTTGTTATATTAAGGTTATACTGTAGTACTAATATGAAGTAAAAAAGATTAAATAGAATGTTTCATACTTATAAGACTGGTTTCAGTCTAATTACAATATAAAATTCATTGTACAAAACTGCTAATAATAGTTAGCCAATTCAATTAAACTAATTCTAAATTACTGTATTCACTAAATATTATATACCAAGATAGAGTTGCATTCAAAAAAGCTATCTGTATGCTTCATAAATGGATATATAGAAACAATATTCAAAGATGTTACTTTATAATAAACTAGCATTAATATAATTGTATAGTCTAAAGTTGTTTTCATAAAAACTATTTTACCTATTGATCTAAGAAATGTGATATTCTAATTATACAGCTCATTATAATTTCTTCAAAATTTTGTACTTCTAATATATTATATAGAGAAAGTTTATTTTTTAATATTATTAGATTGGAAAAACTTCTTTAAGAAAGGTTATGTTTTGGACAAGAACATGAAATTACTATAAATTAAGCAAGTTATAATTTGTTAAAATTAATAATTCTTAAAATCTTTGTTTTATATTAATCATTAAAAAAAAAATCAATTTGAAGTATAATAAATTACATGTGTAATATGATATAAATTCATTATAAAGGTGCATGTTATTTCAAATATGTGTATAGGCATTATTTTAAAATCTATTATTCTATTTTTAGAAGATGCAATTTTCAAAATAATGCTCATACCTATTATTTTGAGAATTTACGATATAATAATATAGAGATGCTTAACTTTTCAAATATAATAAATTTAGAAGAATATATTAATTATTTAAAAGAAAAATATATAACTAAAATGTTAAGTGACCAAGAAATTATAAACCAAATTATATACCTAGAACCTAAAACAGCTGAAGATGATGAGAAAGATAATAATACAGAACTATTCTAAGTTAATCACAAAGAAGCATTAGACACTATATATTTTTAGAATTATATTTTATGTAATAAGATCTTAGCAATGCAGTTCATATAAAACATGACTTAACTTTATCAAAATTGTCTAGTCTAGTTAGAAAATTTTAGAATGCTTTATTTAAACAACTAACTATAGAAAGTTTTTTTTTTTTTTTTTTTTGGTATTAAGGTGACCTCTTTGGTCTTTTGACTTTATTAATACTTCTGTCGGGTATCATGACAAGTATACAACTGGCTACATATACAATTTTTCTATATTACCTATTTAAGAGGTCCGCCTGAAGGTTTCTCACTAGTTGCTGTATCTAACATCTCTGCTTAAGTGTTCTATTTAAATCCTCTGATCTGAAACCCTTATACCAACTTCACTGGGTCAAGCCCAAATTCTTGTCTCAACTTTAAGACTATTTTATCCTTGAGATAAACCTATCAGAGCCTCTGTGTTCCATATACAGCTAATCTGGATTTCATATAACATGCTATAGTTACCTAATATTTGCAGTTAGGGCTAATCTTAAACCACTACATTACACTATTTTTTACACTTAAAAGTTCACCCAAATCCTGGTACCTATCTTTCCAACTTCTTTTCTTCATCTTTATACTATTCAACTCTGAATCTGACAGACTCCCCAGACTCCCAATCCAGATAGCCTGCTATGATATACCTTTTGGTATCCTTTTCCTCTAGTGGTTCTAGTAGCCTGGTTGGTTATATGCTCCTCTACACATCTTTCCATCCGGTTGCATGTCTGTCTATTCCTTATTGGGGTTTCCTGGGCTTCCATCAGTCTGACAGCACCATCGAAGGTTTGTGCTACCTCTTTCTCAGAATTTTCAAGTGAGATTCTGTCTCCTGAGTTTCTTGGTCTTCTACATCTGGTGATCTTATCATGAGTTTGTACTGAAATCTTATGCAATCCTAGTTTTAATATTCCTTTATGTATGTGTAATGTTACACTTCACATAGATGCCCTGGGCTCCCAATAATGAGTAGAACCTGATTGGTTGTACTCAAGATTATAGATACCTAAATTCAATCGATTAACAGGAGACAATTTAGTCATAATACAGGTTAATTTTCAAATTTCATTGTAGGTGAAATTTGAACCTTAGATCTGCCACTTGGAGAATGACAACCTAACTACTACATTAGGATTGCCATTCTCTACTATAGAAAGTTTCTTTGAACTAGTTATATAATATATATATATAATAATATTTTTTTTGTATATTAAAATCCAACTTTTGTTTAATATTGCTTCTATATTTTTAAAAATTAAACTAAAAAAAAATTTTAATTAGATATTCAAAAATAAAAATAGCTGAAGTCAAAATTGAAAGATTTTAGTTTTTGTAATTTAATAAGAAGCCTGTAATTAAATATGAAACCCTGTGATTAAAGTCCAAGTATAGTACAATGATAGAAATAAAAATTCCTAGAAGGAGATCCAATCATGAAGTAGAATCACTATACATAACAAACAGTTGTTACAGAAGATTACGATTATAGAAGGATTGTGCATATAAGTTCTTTAGACTAAGACAGTACTAATATCCTTATATCTTCTAATATAGACAGTACCAACATCCCTATACCCAACTTGTAAAATACTTGCTTAGAAGAATAATCAACAGACTATGCAAATAAGTCTTAATTAGGATCTAAGAAAAAGGTTTAATTAAAAGAGTAGCCTGAAAGTAATTAATACTAGAATGATAAGAGAAGCAGTAAACACAAGAATGGACTGTAATAAAGGATTAGTCTAACTAAAAATTGGAAACATCTTTAATATAGCTAAATAATTTAATTATAAAAAAGAAAATCTTGAAGATAGATGTATAACTTTTTTGTACAATATAAAAAAGTACCAAATCAGGTTCTGGTCATATTTATATAAAAGTTTATGATAAACAAGACTAGAGATTAACTAACCAATATGAGATAAGATCTGCAAAATAGTATGATATTATTAGGGTTAGTATAACTCCCTAATATAATTAGAATTATCCTACAGATATTGTTAAATAAGCTGAGAGCTTACAATATATAATAATATGGTATTACTAGGATTGAAGGAACTCTCTAGATATAACCAGAATTATCTTGTTTGTAAATGCAACAAGTTTCAGTCTCTATTATTAAAAGAAATATCATGTTGAAGATTAAATATAGTATCGAATTACTGTATGATGTTAAGACCTAAGACATCTGCAAGAACAGCAGTAGCAGATTTGACTTAAAATATGAATTGATCAAAAGACTAATGATGACAGCAGATCTGACTTGAAATATGAGCTTATTGCAGATCTTAAACCATTGTTAAAACACCTTAGAGGAAATAATAATAGGCATACTAAAGATAAAAAGATCATAAGGATCAGATATACCTAAGTAGAATCAATTTGGGAGTAATATAATAATGAAAAGATAAGAAATGTGAGAAACAAAGTAATACTAGATATAGCTAAATTAGAAAGCAGAAGAAACAAGACCAGGTAAAACATATGAATAGGACACATAGATATGATTTACAGAAGACAGTACCTTTAGCATTTGAGATGCTACATTAAGTTTGATAGATATCTTTGTCTGTGTAGCAGTTTAATATATATCATGACCACAAGTGATTGTCAAGATAATTATATGCAAGCATGTAATAGACATACATTTAAGACTATAAGAGTAACCAGGTGAAGTCAGTGATGTAAAATTAGATAGTATATAATATTAGTAATAGTTGATTCTAAAAATGTAACTGTAAAATCTATACTATATCAAATTAAAACTAATAAACCAACTGACATTGTCACCAAAGTTAAAAAAAAAAAAAATAAATAAAAAAAAATAAATAAAAAATAAACTAAATAAAATAAATTTTCTTTAAATTTATACCCAGTTTATCAAATTTGAACATATTTCTCTATAAAATGCTAGTGTTAAAAAAAAGAAAAAAATATTCTTTTTGATCATTTTAATGTGTTTATGAGTAAGGAACCATTCAATGTTATACGAATGTTCATGTATTGTCACATTATAGCCAGCCAATCAAATCGCAAAATTCAAAAATTCAAAAAATAACGATACGATAACACAAAACAAAAACGAAATAAAAGTGGATTTAACCAATATTATGAAAATACGACACGAAAGCTTCGCAGACATATCTGCATTTCATTATAAATATAGGCTACACAAGCCCGTGAAAAGTACTTTAAAATGTATAAATTACAACGTTAATTAATTGTGTAATATGTTGCTATTTTTAGGCACGGTTTCTGTTGAGTAAGGTAGATTAACGAAAAGCTTAACACATCATTGGCTGATATATCCTGTAATGCTATTGGTTGTTCTCTAAATGCAACCCTCCCTAAATGCATACCTTGGAACCGTCCCAACAGTATGCACTTAGGGAGGTCTGACTGTATATAAAAATAATAAATAACCTCTAACTACTGTGTTAGGTTGTTAACATATCATTCCTATATAATACTTCTCATGCTTTTTGAATAGATACGGAATATTAAAAGCAAAATAATTAAGATTTTTAGAATGTAATATACTGTATCTCTTGATTTTTGGCTTGATTTATTTAATATTATTAGTAGTAGAATTGGTACAATATACACACTCATCTTTGTTTACAATACTTTAACTATAATGGCAATTTATTCAGACTAGTTTAAGATACTCTCGAGAAATACGATACATTCTCTCGTTATTTATTTGGCTTGTTGAATTCATAAATTGTATTGTAGTATTTTTGATTATAGGTAAATACAGAAATCACAATCAGTATTACATCATCACGAGCTCTACACCTGAATATGGATTAATTTTGGTAATACTTTGTATCTAGTTAAAATTTTAATTTTCAACAGGTGAAAGATTTGTTGGATCAAATCCTATAAAATTCAAAAATTAAGGTTAACTATGAATAATAATATAAACAAAAAAAATCAAAAGCATACCCGGCATTGGAAAACTAGTGGCAAACGCCTCTACTTCTTTTTTCAGAGCAGAGATTTCTTCAACATCTTGACATGCAACAACAAAATCTTTCATCATTTTGCTACCTGATTTTTCCTAATAATTAAGTTATAGACTATTCAACATTGGATATATAGCAGAGATGATAATATTATCAACTTAAACAATTCACACAAACCTGGACCTTAATGGCAATTTGTACTACGCGATGCAAATATTCCGCGACCTTCACAAAGTCTTGTTCTTTAAAACTTCTCGATGTCAAGGCAGGCGTGCCAACGCGTACACCACCTGGAGATACCATATTTACATCACCAGGGACTGAATTCTTATTGAGTGTTATACTGCATAATGAATATGATAAATTAGAAAGCACAAATGAACATTATCGTTCCATTCGGTTACAAAGGCAAACATTTAAAAATAACCGGATTTACATACTTAACCATGTCACAAATTTTTTCAACCTTACTACCGGTTAATTTAATGGGTTTCAAGTCCCAGAGGATCAAATGATTATCTGTTCCACCAGTCACTAGTTTGTACCCATAACTTAAAAGTGCGTCACCTAAAGCTTTAGCATTAGCACAAACTTGTTTTGCGTATTGTTGAAATTCGGGAGTGGCTACCTGCTTAAGGGCAACTGCGATGGCGGCAATGGTATTATTATGTGGCCCTCCTTGATTAGAAGGGAAGACGGCATTGTTTACACGATTTTCTAATTCATCCTTTTTTTTTCTGAAAAAAATCAAACCCGCACGCGGTCCTCTTAGAGTCTTGTGCGTAGTTGTCGTGACAACGTCACATAATTCAAATGGATTATTCATTTCACGGGTTGCAACCAAACCACTAATGTGAGCAATATCGGCTAACAAATATGCACCATGTTGATCGGCAATCTTTCTAAGTCTGACGTAATCAAATTCACGTGAATATGCACTTGCACCACAAATAATTAATTTTGGACGGAAAAGATTGGCATTTCCTTCGAGTTTATCATAATCAATAAAACCGGTTACTGGATCAGCTTGATAAGGCATGGATTCAAAATATATCGACGAAGTTGAAATTTTTTTCTTTGAGGTTTGCCATCCATGAGTCAAATGCCCTCCCGAAGGTAAATCTAAGCCCATTAATCGATCATGAGGCTGAAGAAGAGCTGTTAAAGCACAGAAATTTGCAGTACTTCCAGAATAAGGTTGTACATTCACACCCCATTCTTCAGGATTCAATTGGAAAGCTTGCAAAGCCCTTTTGCGACATAGATTTTCAACTTGATCAATATATTCGTTACCACCGTAATAACGAGCTCCCGGGAGACCTTCAGAATATTTATTTGTCAATGGTGATCCATTCGCTTCCATAACAGCAAGAGAAGTAAAATTCTATAAAATCAAAAAAAAAAAAGAAATTCTGCCAAATAAATTTATTGCCCTCTTTGCTTAGGAATATTCAGCTAAATTATCGTTTGAAGGTATTAATATATATGAAATATACGGCCTAATAGTTACCTCAGACGCAATCAGTTCCAGACCAGAGAACTGTCTGTACTTTTCTTTTTGGATCAAGTCATAAATTTCCTTATCCTCCTCTTGCAAAGGGATGTTAAGTGAACTATTCTACTGACACAAGTGCAAAAAAATTAATATTGTTCAAATTTAATTTAAAACCAAAAGAAAAATCAAACTAGCAAACACTACCCAAGCGTCAACTTCGCGGGTAGCCACAGCCATTATTTGCTAAGAGACGTATAATCGGTCTTAGATGTAAAACAGTATAGTAAAGTGTGTACGCACTTATCTAAATTTTCAAGGAGCAGACCAGCATCGCCCACAAAAAATTTTATTTTATCTATATATTTTATATCAATGTATAAATTTATGTAAGCTACATTTTTTTGTGAAATATCGGGCCAATCAAAAGCAAAGATCATAGTTATTATAAAAAAACTGCTAAATTTGACCCGTTGAAACAATTTTCATCTAATCTTATCTGGATTACCCGAGTAAATTATATCCATAATACCGATTTTTGCCCAGGTCCAATCCTTTTTTTGGAGATATATAATAAAACAATTTATGTTGCTACGTACTTATCTAGGTATTATCGACTTTAACAGCTGCCCTACCTTTTTTAATGCGTCGAATATGACCTGGGTTTGCATAATATAAAGTAAAATTTCCAATTATATAATACAGTCAGACCCCCTTTATAAGCATACCTATTTTAAACAAACATAAATACATAATACAAAATTCTCTACGTATACGTATAAGCACAACTTTTATAAGCACATTTGTTTAAAAAAAAAGCATTATGGATTTTTTGGTGTGATTATAGAGAGGTTCCGACTGTATGCGCAATGCGGTAAAAAGCTCTCCTTATACAAACCCAGGGCAATTGTTAAAATCGAAAAAGTACAATTTTTTATCTTAAATATGGTTTTACTCGCATACCTATAGGCTGGTTCATAATGAATTCTTACGCATTAGTCACGATTTATTTTATTATTTGCATTACAGGGACACAGATGCATGGGCATGCTGTAAGATTAAATATAACAAAAAAAGCGGGAATAGCTCTAAATTTCTATTAGGGAACCATCTTCGGCGGCCTGATTAAAATGTTTTCGTGAAATTCTACTAGTAACTATTACACTGTTATAATTATAACCTAACTATAACACGGTTTTCTTAGATTTCATTTTGCACGCAATTTTTTTTATTTACAGTCATAGAACATTTCTTCTTATAAAAGCTCAAAATGTTGTTTATAATAAAAATTATAGTAAAACATATGAATTTACTATTAACTTTGAGTTGAAGATTCATTTTCATTTTAACTAAGTAACTTAAAATTAAATTTTGTGATTATATAGAACAAAAGAAGAAGAAAAAATTTAATTTAAAAAATAAATTAAAATTTTGTTTATTTTGTTGGTTTTGAAGATAACTTTTTAAAAATAATTATTTTAAAATTTTAAAATTATTTAGAAAACAAAAATAAACAACTATATGTTAAAAATAAATATTGTTGTTTATTTATATGAACCTTTTTTTTTTTACTAAGATAATCTAAATTTATTAATAAAAATTATTTTGTAATTCTTGAAATATTTCAAAATTATTAGGATGGTGATCCTAGTGTAATAGTTGGGTTGTTATTTTTCAAGTGGCAGGTTTAAGGTTCAAATCCCACCTATGACGAAATTTGGAAATTAATTGTATTATAGCAAACTGTCTCTTGACAATCAGTTGGATTTGTGTATCTGTAATCTTAAGTTACATTATCTTGAATAGAAGCTCAGAGCATCTATACAAAGTGTAATATTACACATATATAGAGGAATATTAATAACTGATATTACATAAAATTTTAGTACTAACTTATAATAAGACTACCAGATACAATAAACTAAGAAATCAAAAAGTCAGAAGCCTATTTGAAAATTCCTAAATAAAGAGGTAGCATGAACTTTTGGCAGTACAATCAGATTGATAAAAACTTATGAAATATCTTCAAAAAGATAGACAAATAAATCAGATATCAAAATGTGTAAAGAAGCATATAACCAACTAGGCTGTTAGAATTACTAGAAAAAAAATATATATATGTATATTATACTTGACTATCTGGATTGGAAATTAGAAGAGTTCTGTTAGTTCTAAATAGTAGTTAGTAAGAGATAATGAAAAAAACATTACAATAATAGGTACTGGGATTCTAGTGAACTTTATAAGAATAGAAATAGTATAACATAGTAGTTAAATAGGTAACCCTTATAACTGCAAGTGTTAGATAACTATAGCATATTACATAAAACTAGATTAGTTATATGTAGAACACAAAAGGTTCTAGTAAGTTTCTTGTCAATGATAAACTAGTCCTAAAGGTCTTGAAAGCATCAGGTAATTTGGATAAATATAGTCCAAAAGATGTCTCTATGATTATAAATTAGATTATATATGTAAAAGGTTTAAATAAGCAAGACTTATAGTTGACTTGCAAGTATGACATCTAATATAAAACCTGTATAGTAATGTATAGGCAAACTACTTAAATTAGATACCAAAAGTGCATATATGACTAATTGTAATCTTTTATATATAAAGGCCTCTGAAGACATCTATGTTCAAATACTTAAATAAAAACATCAATCCCCAAAAGCAGAAACTTTAATGTTAAAAAAAATATATATATATTTTAAAATTATTTTGAAATTTTTTAATTATTTTGAAATTTTTTTAAATATTCTATTTTGACTTTCAATTATTATAAAATGCACCTATGGTGTTTTGCATCTATTATATATTTTTATTATGTTTTTTAAAATTTCTAAGTTTTATAAGTTTTGTTATAGAAATTTTTAACTTAAATTTTTTCATATTAGGATAGTTTTTAAGTTAGTATTAGGGTTTGAAAAAGGTTTTCAGAAGTATAGACTATTTTTACTTAAAACACCTCATACTAATTAATTAGTCAATTTTTGAGATAATGTATGCATAGGTGTAAAGCACCATAGGTGTGTTTTAGTAAAATTTTTGACTTTTTAAATAAACTTATTTAATATAAAATTTTACATATATATATTTATTAAAATGTATTTTCTTGAATTTTTTATTAAGTAAAAAATAGTGTTAAAAATAAAAAATAAATTAAAAAATTTATTTAAGTTTTAATCTTATTTTTTATTTAATAAAATATTGTTTTTTTTTGCTTTTGCTAAGATTATTAGTTATTAATAACTACTTTTATTATTGTAATTTAATTATGATTATATAACTTGTACAAAATGAGTATGCAACTAGCTATATGTATAGTTTTTGATTATCTATTTAAGTAGTCTGTCTGCAAGTTCTATACTACCTATTATATTTGTAAACTGCAAGAATATTACCTAATTAAATACTCTAATCCTTATACTATACCTAATAGATAGCACACAATTTCTGTATACTAAAGTGCTGTCTAATCTAATTCTGACCTTTCTGTCTATATATCTGTCAAGCTATTATACAATTCAAAGTATGTCATCTGACTGTAAAACTCTAGAGAACTCTTCTGCTAATTAATTATTTACATTTAATCTTTTTTGTTAATAGAACTTAATTTTACAAAGTTTAATCAGATTCTAGTACTAACTTTATAACATATCTCTAATACTTATAAAGATTTATACTTTTGTCTTTAAATTTTTAATTCAAATAGTCTAAAAGAACTGTAATCTGTTTCTAATATTCAAAAATTTTGTCTTTCAAAATTCTTTTTCTCTAGTTTAAGATATTCCTTACTCAAGCTTTTTGTCTATTCTATTTCTTTTACATTAATATCTATTTTCTATATTTAATCTTTACAGTGATACTATTAAAGATTTATGTTATCTTTTTATTCAGGTCTTTTCAAGTGAGTTTTAACTTTTCAGTTTTATGAATTTATACAGTTATAAGAACTTATCTTAGATTTGCACTGTTTGATATCAGTTTGTATTTCTCTGTATAACTTCAATATTACACAGATACTCTATAATCTATTAGTCATACTAGTGTGATTGTAGTTACAGGTATCTTATTCTAACTGATTAACAGAATGCTATTATTGTAATATTATTTGTATATTATATAGGTAATTATTCAAATTTTTATTATTAGTAAGTTTTGAACTTACTACCTATTACTTGAAAAGTTAACAACTTATCTACTTCATTAAGTTATCATACTTCTTTCTTAATAAAAAGTTTAAAAAATATATTTTAATAAATATATATATATATAATTTTATAGAAATCAACTCTTTTTACTAATTACCAGAATATAAAATTTACAAAAAAAAAATTGTATTTTATATAAAAACTAATATCAAAACTATAGTTAAAAACTTAAACAAAAAAAGAGTATTTAAAACAAATCTAACAGATTCAACAACAAAAGAAAATAAAAAACTTAATAAATAGAAAGAAGACAAATTTAATAAAATAAAAACTAAAAAATAAATTTTAAAGAAATAGTTTAATTTGAAATTGAAGATTATTTTGAAGCATATAAGTATATGAGAAAACAAATAAACAAATTTATACAAAAATAGATAGAATAGATATATAAGTATTATAAAGTATATGTGATAGAAATAAATCAAAAATAGTTATATAAGCACAACCAAATAATAATACAAGTGAAATCAGAAAAGTCTATAATACTAAGGTTGGTAAATAAAAGAGCAAAGACAATATTAAAACTTATAAATAATAAAAAGTTAAAGCAAGAACTACAAATAGAGACAACTACTTTAATGTAAGAGATATAGTTGCAGTAACATTATAAAAAACAGATCTAATAGAAATAATAATACTAAGAAAAATATACAAAACAATAATTAAAGTAGACATAAAAGACCTAACTAGTATAGCAAAATAGGCAAAAGAAATAAATTATATAAGTTAACATTTTATAGTAGTAGAAAGCATAAACAGTAAGAAAAATTAAATAATACCAAAAGAAGAACCAATTATATTAAAAATATATATAGAAAAGATAAGACAAATAACAAAAATAATAGATGTAATAATAGATAAATAAAAAACTTCAATAGAGTATAAGTAAAGAAAAAAATGAATAACAAAAAAGAATAAAGAATAAAGAAAACATAAGTATAATAATAAAAATAGTAACAATAGACAAATATATTAAGATTATCAAAATATAATAGTAGCAATTAGAAATTATAAAGAAGAAGAAGAAAGAAGAAAGAAGAAATAAATAAAATTATAAAATAAAGAAGAACAGCTTTATAAAAACATCATTAAAACAAAGTATATAGTTATTCTTGAACAGAGATTGTAACAAAAAAATAATATATATTGCAAAAGTACCAGCATACAATGTATCAGGTAGCTTAAAAGAAGAAAGAATAAAGTTTGTAAAAAAACTTTTAGTATCTAATAAATATATTTTAGAAATCAAAAAAGTATTCAAGAAAGGTAATATTTAGATTGTAATTACTTATAACTATAAACATGACAAAGAATAAGCAATTAACAAGATTCAAAAAAAAAATATAATAACTGATTTGGAATAATTCCTAATATAAAAGAACATAAAAATGAAAGTAAAAATAAGAAAAAACAAAAAACAAAAAAAAAAGAAAAGGCCAATCACCTAACTCTCCTTATAAATCACTAAAACCAACTTTTCTCTAACAAACAATTTAACTTTTCTTAATATTTTACTAAACTAACAACTCTTAAACTTCTAATTAAACTTTTTCCTTACAACTTTTTGTTCTAAAAACAATATAAATTTATTTATACTTAATTTTTTAATACAACAAACTTTCACATTTTAATAAAATTATCTTTATTTTTACTCTTCTTAAATTTTTTCAATTTATACTTAATTAAATTTTTTTACTTTTAAGTAAACTAAGTATACTAAACTTTCTGCTCTCAACTATACTAATTTTACCAAATTCTAATTATTATATTACGTACCAACTAACATTTCTTAAAAAAAACACACTTTTCCATTTTTTATTGAATTTTACTAAACAACTTTATTCTCTCTCATTAAACAAAAATATTCAGCTCATTGAAACAATCATTCAACATAAATTTTATCTTTAATAGACTAAAACTTATTAAGTTATTAATATTTTTCTTTAAACTTTTATTCAAACTCCTTTCTGAAATTTTATTGGTCAATTTCAGAAAATTTATAGGGTGCCTCAGAAATTTTACTTGTTACCAACCTTGAAAATATCCAAATAACTAATATTTCTTCAAATTCTCTCAAAAGAATCTGGAAAATTTATTGGCTCTTTGGAAAATTTACTGCTAATTTTGGAAAACTTAATTTTCTTGTCCAATTCTTATTCTTTTTACCTGTTTTTTTTGCTATCTATATTATAAAACACTTTATTTATATTATAAACTACTTAAAAAACCTTTTTTATATTTTTGTTTCAAGCTATTTACAACTTTAAACATCTTTCTATTATTATTGCTTATAATTCCAAAATGAATTTACAAACTACAATTCAACAAG
>CAJVQA010006659.1:0-14667 GCA_910591915.1 Cetraspora pellucida | reverse complement strand
GTTGTTAATTCTTTGTTGAAAGCAGGATACATGATGTTGTAACTGAATGTTCCAAATATTATATACATTATATATATAAGAGTTTAGCATAGTGCTATTAGGACTAGTGCAAGAAAGTTTGGCTTTGTTTTTAATCATAGTAAGGTATTTGGATAGAATTTTGTCACAAGTAGAATGTTTGAGAATTATGTTATGTAATCTGTATTCAATGGTAGAAATAATTACTGTATTAGTAATATATGTAGCTTGTTTGTCTGTAATTCTTTTGGTGCCTGTAATGTTGCTGAGTTGAATTGCTTCATTATAGATTAGTTGGCTTTGTTTTGTATAAGAGTTATTAGGAATAAACCAGCATCCTAAGAATTTGAATGGCTGGTTGGCAGAAGTAGATGTGAGTAATGAATTAAAGAAATAAATTGGGGCTGTGGATGAGGTGTTTGAAGTAAGAATTGATTTAGTTGGATTAATTTGTATATCGGCCATATAGTAAAAGGAAGTGGCTATAGTAATAATTGTTTGTAATTCTTCTTTGGATTTGGCTATCCAAAGTGTATTATCCATGTATGCTAATACAGATACTGAGGTTTGAAGTTGTTGAGGTTTTGGCTAAAGCAGACTAGTGTTCCACTTTGTAGCCAAAGTGTATCCTGAAAAGTTCAAAGCTATTTTGTTAATTAGAGGATCATTATAGATTCTTCAAAATAAGGGAATTATAGTTTCTCCTTGGTCAATGCTATTTTTAACATTGTATGAGTTAGTAAGACCTAAATTTGTGATAACTCGGTTATGTCAATTAGTAAGCAAGTTGGTAAGAATGTTAATAAGATTGGATGGCATGTTTAGGCATAATAAGGATTTGGTAAATAGTATTAGGTCTACAGAGTCATAAGCTTTGCTCATGTTCTGAAATAGAAGCCAAAGCTGTTTAGAATTAAAAGAAGCTTCTTTGATAATGTTGTTAAGAATGTATATAGGAATAACTATACTATTGCCAGGTAAAGCTATATAGTTAAAGAGTAATAAAATTTTGTGATAGGTAAAGATGTAGTTGAGTCAGTTAGTAAGAAGTTTGGTATAAAGTTTTTTGATATGTTCAAGCAAACTAATAGGTCTGGTATTAGTTAAATTGCAATCAAAAATAGGCCTTTTGAAAATAGAAAAAATTCTTTTTTCTTTCAATTGATTTGGAATTTGGCCATATATAAGACAGCAATTAAAGAGAGCTATAATTGTATCAAGAAATAGTGTTCTAGCATGTTTGAGCATTTCATAACTGATGCCTGATTGCTCACATGCTTTGTTGTTCAGGAGTTAGCTGATAACTTCAAAAACTTCTGTTGAAAAAAATTTGTTAAGTGTTGTTTGATACTATGTAAAATCAATATTAGGTTTAGGTTGGTATTCTTGTTGCTACATTGTGTCAAATGATTGTGATTGGATGTTTCTAGGAGCTGTCCAGTCATCAAAGTGTTGTTGAATATGTTATTTGATAAGAGTTGGTTCAGTAATAATATCATTTTATTCTTTAATGTTATCAAATCTAACAGGATCTTTGTGTCAATTGAGTATACTATTAATCATTGATGTTGGACTATTTTGAAGTTTACTACATCTTTTGTCTATATTATCATTTATTTGTTCTCTTATATTTTTAATGTTTTTCAGGCTACAAACATGGTAGAGTGTTTTCTATTCAGTATTGGTTGCAGTTATCCAGTTGGTTAAAAGGTTAGAATTATAGGGCAGAACAGGTATATTAAAATGATAAAAAGAGTTAAACTGATCAATGACTTGATTGTGAGATGTAGGCATTGTAGTTTGGTTTTGAATTAAGGCTTTGGCCTGTCTTATAATATTGCCAAGTTTTTTAAAACATGAATGTAGTTTAGATGCCTTGAAAGAGAAAATGTGTTGAAAGTTCTGAACTGTGAATTTTTTGTTAGAAATGTGTTGCAAAGCAGCTGCAATAATGCTTTTTTGAATTTTGTGCTATGAGGCTTCAAGTGATTCTGTAGTGTTGGTTGTAGAAGAAGCCTTGTTAGCTTAAAGATTAGATGTGACTTGATTGGCAAAAGTTTGCCAATGATCTTGGTTTATTTGTTTATAAGCAAAGACTTTTCATTTAGTTTTGGTAGCTGATTGTCATTTTTCAGTAATAGTATAAGAGAATTCCCATAATAGTATAAAAATTTTGTGATTACTGAATGTACTTTGGTTAGTATCATCTGTATAATAAAAAGTTAAATATCAGATAATAAAATGGTTAGCCCAGATGTAGTCAATATGACTACTATATCTGCTGCTATGCCAAGTGGGAGTTAATGATTGTGTGTATTTAGCTAGGTTATACATATTGTTGTATTAAAGAAAATAAATAAGTTTGAGTTTAATCAATGATAATTGTATATTATCAAAGACATTGAAATTATCCACAATTATGGCTTGTATGCTTTTAGTGTTTGCTTCTTGAATCTATTGTGTAATATTATTTTGAAAAGAAGTCTGAGTTGAAGGTTATCATTAGATAAATAAACTGAAATGATATAGAATTTGAAGTCATGCTAAAGAAAAGATCTATAGCAATAGCTAATCAGGAAATTAAAGTATTTTGTGAACATGTAGTTTTAGATGTTTTTGAATCATAATTGCTGTTCCAGCTTTGCAGCTATTAGTGCAAGACTAGTAATAGGTAAACTGCTAGAATCTAGGAAATTTAGCATTTGCATTGTCTTGTGCAATTTTAGTTTCTGTAATACTAGCTATATTGATGTTATGTAATAAACAATAATTCTTACAAACTTGTTGTTTTAGATTATTATTGTATTCTTATATGTTGTATATATATATAGATAAGTGTAATAGTTTATATAAAGTAGATATAGATATGTCCTCTATTGGTAGGTGGATGGTAGATTGTGTGTTAGAAGTATTAGAGAATGTAAATTGAGAAGAAGTCTCAGATCTATCGACAGTATGATTGGATGTGGAAGTTACTAGTATAGATGAAGATTCAGAAGATAGGTCTATAAGAAACAATTGATCAAGTGAGACTAAGTGAGTTATGATGATGTATTGTTAGATGTTATTAGTAAGAGTAGATGTTTGTATATTTCATATTGAAAAGTTTGAATAATATGATGTTTATGCAAAATAGGATCAAAAAGGTTAGTATATATATATAATTCAGTTTTGTTTTGATTGATAGATATTTTGAAGCTATTTTTGAAAATGTGTTTTCGAAGATAGAATAGAAAGTTTCCAAGTGTTTTAGGATTATATATGATAAGTAGATTGTGTGATTGTAGAAATTTGTTATAGCATGTGTTTGTTTTTGCAGGAGGTGAAGTGTTGGAAGCAGAAACTTGAGAGTTGGATTGTCTTCTACAGGATCATTCACTATTTGAAGCTTGGCTTGCACAGCTGTAGAGGATGCCATAGCCTGCTCTGTACATTGGGTCTGGCCATTATTAACTTGGTCCTTTATGTAAATAGGCTTTACTATCTGCTCATTTATATCATTTTCCTTACCAACTACTAAAGATGTATCTCTTGACAAGTTGGCAGCTGCATCTATGAGTTTTGTAAAAGACAGGTTTACTAAAAAGAAGTTTCCTTAAGGAAGAGAGACTCTTCAATTAAGGAGGGAATTAAGTATAACATTTGGAATTTATCTTGTAGTATTTTGTTTGCTTCTAAGTAGGCTATTTCTCAGTAATAGGTATTGATTTGTGGATATGTTAATAATTTGTCAAGAGAATTAAAAAAGATTAAAACTCTTGCTAATAGTTCTGTACTGGTGGGCTTAGAGGTAATAAATTCTATTGCTTGCTGTTTGTTGAGTTTGTTAATGTGGTAGTTTTGTGCTATGATGTTTTGGTATAGGTTAAGATGTAGATAAAAGTAGTAACTATGTTGTTTGGGATTGGTTAAAACATTGTTGATCTTGCAAGCAGTTTTTTCTATTTTTGTTGCAAGCTCATCAAGAAGAGTAGTAGGAATTTGTTTGTTAAAGGATGCTTCATGTTTGCTATTTTTGTAAAATATAGATGGATCAATTTCAGATTGTTTCCAAATTTCATTTTCTTGTTTTGGAAAATCTTTATATGATTTTTTAAAAATATCATTTAATAATTGTATAAATTGTGTTGATATGGAGGTTTTGAAGTTGTAGTAGATGGATTTGTATTTTTTGTTTCTTTTTCTTTGTTTTTAGATTCTATTTGTTCTAAGTAAGAACAAGTTTTTTCTTTGTAAGTAAGAATATAGAAGTTTGCTAGTTTTATGGTTTTATTTGCAATATTTTTGTAAATTATAGGGTTGTTGAAAATTTATTGTGGTTGGTAAGGTTTCTTTAAGGTGAAGAATAAATTTCTGTTGAATTTGGTATTTTAGAGAGTTGAAAACTTTGGTTTTATCTAATGTTTGAGTGAATTAACAGTTGTATGTTGAAAAGAATTGTTTAAACCATTGTTTTAAATAGTCTAAAGAATTTGAAAAAGATGGAATATTTAGTTTTTGATTAAAAAGTGTTTTTGGAATATTGAAGTCAAGATAGATATTGAATTTGCTATTAGATTTAATTATGACATATTGCTTGTTTTTGTCAAAATAAGATACTTTTGAAGTTATATTAAATCTTTTAGGTTGAAGTTAGAAGCCTTTAGCAAATTTAATATAATTGATAGCTTGATAGTTGTTAGAAAGATATAGATGAATACAGGCTAGATTAATGCAAAGTTGAAGTCGGTTTTGGTTAGTATATAGAGAAATAGTTGCTGAAGAGGCAAAGATTTTAGAGTAGTTAAGTTTTGTAAACAGAATTGTTGTAAATGCTAGAATAAGTTTTTTAAGGGTTTTTTCAAGAATGTCAAAAGGGATTGAAATTGCTTTATTTGTGTTAGGATTGGTTTGATGAATAAAGTTAATAAGGAACTAGGGTCTGTTTTCAGCTATTTTGCAAATTATGTAGTAAAAGCTAGCTTTAAGAGCCTTTTGTTTAGAAGTTTTAGGTTTAATTTCTTTATCAAAATAGAAGTCATATAAGTAAGATTTGAGAAAGTTAAAAATTTTTCTAGAGAATTCTGTTTGGAGTTGTGATTTATCTTTCATGTTATCAGAAATTAGAAAATTAGCAAGCCAGTCAAATATTGTTGTTGCTTGTTTATTTCTTGTTGTTTGCTTGTTTCTTGTTGTTGTTGCTGTTGTTCCTTGAAGTAAAGTTGATCTTGATGCAATAGTTGTTGTTGTTGTTGTTGTTGTTGTTAGTTATTGTTGTCATCATTAATGATATTGTTATCTAAATCCATGTCATTTGTAGTACTATTGTTGTTATTAGGTAAGGTTGTGAATGTGAGTTTGGATGCTAATGGGTTGTAAAAACTGATTGTTTGTTGGAGTTTTTGAATAAATATAAGGGAGAAGCTTGATTGTTGAATAGGTTGTTAAATATTTGCACATGTTTTATGATAGGGTTTATCATTATATAAAATTGCATCTGCTACCAAATAATGTTAGTTGTTCATTTCTTTGCAGGCAATAGGCAAGTTGTATTTAGCACATAGGTGGTTGTGTGTAATAGGTAAGTGTGATACTGTTGGTGATAGAGGAATAAATTCAGTGGAATTTGTGATATTGTTTGTTAAAAATTTTTTATTTTTGGATTTTTTATTGATAAGAATAACTTCATTTTGTTTATAGGTTTGGTTGGTAGTTAAGATAAAGTGGGTGTGAAACTTGTTACAAAAGCATATAATGATTGAACTAGATTCAGGTGCTTTAAAGTAGTAACAAGTTTTAGTTTCTCCTTTAAGTTCTGTAGTTGAGCAATTGTTTGGTTGCTTGTTTGCTAAGATGGGGCATGATGTATTAGCTGCATCTTCAAAGATACTAATACCAAAGCTTTTAGGACACTTTTGGTAAAAATAGTCAAGGTTGATGGTATCAGGTGCAACTATTGTTAAGGTTGGCATTTTGTTCTAAAAATAGATTTTTAAATATGTTTTACAGAAAAATTTGTTTAATTTAAAGGTTTCTAAACTAGTTAGGAAAGTTTGGAAAAGTGTGTAGGCTTCAGGTGAGCTTATTGAATGTTTAGGAAATTCTAATAGATACCAGAAAAGTAAAATTTCCAGGACACTCCTGCAAATTTTCCTAAAATTGCTAATGAAAAAACCTGCAAAGAACAAGTTTTTGTTTTTGCTTTTTGCTTATATCTCTATGAATTTTGGTCTGTTTTGAATAAAATATATATAAACATATCTAGCTCAGTAAGCTGAACAACTTTTGAATAGATAAGAAGATAAGTTTAATTAATAAAATATGTATAAATAAACAAAAACTAAAAACTTAGTTTTTGGAACTTTTCTCAGCAGCCAGATGTTTTTGAGATTTAAAACATAGCCACCTAGAATGAGAAATGTGTGCTGAACAACTTTACTTAAGAGGTCAAGTAAGATTATTTAGTATGAACTTGAGAAATGATCAAATGTTTTTTTGTAGTTTTGGTATAAGTGATCTATGAAAAGAGTTACTTGCCTAATCTTAACATCTACCAAAAACATAACTTAATTAACAAAATTCTTTATCATTCAGCTTTCAACTCTCTATATACATTATCTAATACTTATTATTCTAACCTTACTCTTAAAGAACTTATTCCAAAGTTTCTTATATCAACAATTCAAAACTCTAACATCTCATATAAAATAGCCTCTCAAGTTATTATTAATATTCTTCTTAATATTAATAAACAATCATATGAATAACTATAAAAAACTTATTGTATTTACTTCTTTAATTAGAAAAATCAAAACAAACCCTGATCTCAACCAATTAACCAATTCTTAAGATTATTTAATCCAACTAGAAAACATACATACTCTCAAAAAGATTACACTTACTCATGTCTTTGTAAACTTCTTGATCATTACATTCTCACTCAAATACATGTTTTTCTATCAGCTAAGCAATTTGCAAAATTAACATTTGGTCTATCTTATAAATCAAATATAGCATATTATCAAATTATATATTAAACATTCAAATCTAGATGAGCTTTGACCACTCTAGTAGGTTTAGGTCACATATAAACTAGCTTGAGCTTTTATTCTTATATATAATTTTCAATTTATTTGTTTTGTATAAATAGTAGTAGCTATATAGTTAGCAGTTTAATAATTAGTTCTGACTGCAAATGTTGGTCTTGGCTATAGTATTTATATATGTAACTATTTTAAATTATTAATAAAAATATAAGCAAGACCTCATCTTAATACTAAAAAAAAAAAAAAATCCAAATTTTAGTTACTTATATACAATAATAATAAGATTATTATTAATAAAATTTATAGATATTTTAAAAATACTAACTAAATATATATTATATATTGATAAACTAATATTAATATAAATTATTTTGACTATTATTTTTTTTTATTGGCTTAATATTTATTCTATTTAAACTGTTATTTAAAGTTTAATAAAATTTAAAATCTATATACTATCAATATATTAACTATTATCTTTTCTTAATTTTTAGAAAGAGTTAACTTTAATTTAATAAACTTCAACATTAACTATATAGGCCTTATCTATTTAACAGTTGTTAAAACATCTATTGTTAATTTTTTTAGTTTCAACAATCCTAATCCCTAACTCTTCTGTATTTGAAATATTTATAATTGAAGAAGCAACAAACATACTTGAACAATATTTAATTATTAATAGCTCTTAATAACAATTTAACTTTTATACTAATAACTTAGTAATTTATATTAGAACTAACCAATGTACAATATATACTAGCTGAATCTGGGTTAATAATTATAATTAAATTATTATATATTTTTTGTTAAAATACATTTTTAACTATTATTCTACAAAGCTAAACTGATAGCTATTCTTTTAGTTATCTCTATTATATTTTAAAATTTAATAATCAATATTTATACAGATTTCTAATTTATTTTTATTAATTATTCTAACATTTATATTATACTTTCTAATCATAACAAACTCTTTAGATTTAATATATAACTATATAGCATATTTTATTAAATATTATTAAATCTTACAATTTACAGATTAACTTTTATAAAGTGCAAGCTCATACTAACAACATTTTAAATAATCTTGCTGACTTTTTTGCCAAATAGCAAAATCTTTCCTTTAATCTATACTTTAACTACACTAATATTTACAACTTATATCACATTTTGTTTTGAGATCAATGTTTTATAGAAAAATCTACTAAAACTATTATTAAAAATATTTGCAAAGTCTACATTTTGGCAATATAATCATCTTAAAAATGTAATCAAGAATAAAATTAACTTATTTTAAAAATAGATTAAAGATCTATTTGGCTATACATTAACTATAACCAAAAATATATATACAAAATAACCAACTTTAAACTTAACTATTTCAAATTCTTTAAAATTAAACCCTGCTAAATAAACTCTATATACATTCTTTTTGTTATAAAACATATCTATATACATTTTATAATACAAATTGCTTTTATTGCAACCTACCTAATATTCCAACATACTGGTAAACATGTTCTAATTTTATTTTACTCTTTAACATTATATTTAATACTATTTTTAAACATACATATTAGTCAAAACAGCTTAGATTTCTTTAAATCTAAACAAGAAATCTTATTTAAAAAATTTAAAACTATAAAACTTTTTACTATATACTATTTAATAACAACTTATTTTATCTTGATATTATATTTAAAAAATTTATACTTAAATTTTTAATTCAAATTATTTAAAACCTTAATATTCTTTACAAATTAGTATTACAAACTATTATTAAAATGCTTCTTAAAATCAATAAGCTATTTTATAAACTAATCTAAAAACTATATTGCATAAAGTTTTCAAATTAGAAAAAATAACAAGAACTTAAATTTCTTTTCTTTAAATATTTAATTCAATCTAATTATAATAGACAAACTAAATATAACCATAAAATATATACATATTTATATTATATAGATTACCTAGATAAGCATATTCAAACTTTAATATATGTTTATCTATTAGTTATACTATTAGAAAAATTAATATATAAACTATTTTTTAGATTAAATATAATATTTTTTTAATTATATTTTAACTATTCAAATCTAGATAAGTTTTGATTACTCTAATAAATTTAGATTACAAATAAATATGTTCAAGTTTTTATTCTTAAATGTAATTTTTTTTTATACTTATTTAAGTTAGTTATATAGTTAACAGTTTAATGCTTAGTTCTAACTGCAAATATTAGTTTCAACTATAACATTTATATAGAATTACTTTTGTACATAATAACTTCATATAATTATAACTTTAAAACTATTAATAAAAATATAAGCAAAGTCTTATTTTAATGCCAAAAAAAAAAAAAAGTAAATAGAATTTTTTTTAGACCTGTAAAAAATTTGATTAAATACAAAAATGATTAAAAGTCTAATTATATTTGAATAAGATTTTAAATAATATCATCAATCTGTTCTCTATTAATTTCAATTTAGTACTCTTACCTTTTATAAAAATTTATAATTATCTCAAAAGTATAACACTAATAGTAAATTAACTTTAAAGAAACTTAAGACTGAAATAGTATAAAAATTTATTAGTATATAACTATTCTCTGAGAATATTGTATGACAATTGTATTTGATAGTAGCAGAATCAATTTCAAATATAATAAAAAGGCATTACTATATCTTTGCTATTTAATATATAACATGGTTTAAAAATATAAAATTAATCAGATTTATCAAAAAATCAAGCTGAAGTTTGCAAATCTATAATAGTTAAAATTATATAATCTTTAATGGCTTATAAGAAAATGTTCAAGTGTTCAAGAATGTTCAAAGCATGTCTAAGCTTTAATAATTAATAAATTTGTTTAAAAAATATATAATTATAGATTTTTTTTAGATTCTGAATATTTGTTACTTAAAAAAATATATAAATTATCTTAACAAATTGTAAGTAATTTTAATTTATATTTTTATTTAAAAATGTTCAAAAATGTTTAAAATCCTGTTCAAAGTTGTTTATTGACAACATTGCCTATACCAAAAATAAAGTACAAAGTATGTAGTATATAGTTTAAAGGCAAGTTAATATAAATTTATAATTCTTAACACTTGATTAGTTTACATAACTCTATTTATTACATATTGTTATATATTACTTATTTTTTACATATTATTTAACATCTTATACTGGTGGCTTGACAATTGCACCTGTGAATGTATATTATGTTTATTATATATATATAAGATAAATGAAAATAAAATCTAAAATATCATTAAATTAGAGATGTTATAATAAATAATAGTAAAAGAATAATTTTTTAGCATAAATACTGATGACTTGATATGAATTATTTTGAGAATTTTCTATTTTTTTTATAGTATTTTTTTATTAGGTTAATAAAATAATAATTACTAATCATTAAAGATTTAATATTTAGGTCACAGTTAAGAGCTACCAGATTTGAACTGACACTTGTTAACTATAATTTTTATCATATCTCTTGTTGAATTAAAATACTATATATAGAATCTTATTTACTAATGCTAATGCTAATCATAATTTGATCTATAGATATTATTAATAAATTGAATATATTTTACTACTTATTATGAACTTTGCTAATTACATTCTGATAAGAATGTGTAAATTTTTGAATTATACCAAGAACTGAGTATAAAATATAGAGGGTATAATTTATTTAAAAGTAAAATAATATATATGATTGTTAGCATATAATTGTGTTATTCTTCATTATAACCTTGTATAGTATCATAAATAATACTTTAAAAGAAAGGTACCAGAAATAAATGTCTTTGTATACAAAGTCTTGAAGTTGATTGGTCTGTATAATTTATTAATCATTCAATATTTTAAAAAAAAACTTCTAAATAAGTATATACATCTGTAAAATCAAAGATGCAATAACAAACAATAATAAAAATAATTTTTTTAGATACAAAAATTTATGATCCAATATAAATTTAAAGGCCTCAATACTAAATATTTTATAATTTTCATATTTTTTTTATTAAATTTTTTATTAGGCAGATAAAATGATAATTACTAATTGTCAAAAACTTAATTGAAAAAATTTGTAGATTATTTCTAAATATATAGAGAATACTAAACTTATACTAAACTATGTTTTGTAGATTTGAATATTTTTTGCAGGATTTCAGAATTTTGGATCAGATTTATTAGAACTGAATAATGCTAGTTAACCAACTATATAATAGTCAGTAATAAACAGAAGTTTGTCTAACTAGCTAATAAATTTAATTTAATTTTATACAATTTATACAGTATGATAGGTAAATAGTAAGTTTGTTACTCTAACTAATCAGATGTCACATAATACTATAAATTCAGAGTAACAAGGCTTCAAAGCATGAATTTGATTTAATAAATATAAATTTGTATTTTATTTTTATTATACTTTAACTTTTATATTTATAAACACTAATTACTATAATTGCTACATTATAACTTGTTAACTATAAAAACTTAGATCTTTTTTCTACTAAATGAGAAGATCACAAAAAATTAGTATTTCTTTATTAAAATTTCTGTCTTTTTTATACTATTTTATATTTACTAATAAATTCTATTTATTTTTAGGTTCTACTTTCATTTTTCTACTATTCTGTCTTTTTTTAATTGTATAATTATAGGTTTTATTTGATTGGGTAAGTATCTTATTTTAATTGTTTTACTTTTATTTTATGTTATTATAATTATTTTAATACACACTTTTTTAACCTAGGTTCTATTATTTTAAAACATTACTATTATGATTATAATGTCTTTCTTAATTTGAATACATTTGTTTTGCTAGAATTATTTGAGTGTTGAAAGCACAATTATGCATGTTTTATTGTTATAAAATTAATTATGCATATTCAATTCTAGGTTCTGATCAACACTTATGCAATATATTATAACATATAAGCTATTACAATTTTTTTGCCTATGATAACAGTCAAAGTAATTTTTTTGAAAAATGAAACCTAATCATAATGAAATAAAAAAAATCTGTATAGAAGGTTTCATTAAAGCTGTAGGATTTTATAACCAAAAATAAGATCTAATTCTTATCTGTTTAAAAAAGTTAATATAATAATAATTTCTCAAAACCTTATAGAATCAACTTATTACTAAGTTAATTTTTTTAATCAGATGAGAATTAGATCTCATTTTTGATTATAAAGTTTTACAACTCTAATAAAACCTTCTATATAGTTTTCTTTTTACTTTACATATTATGATCAGTTTTCATTTTTTTTGAAGAAGTACTTTAAACTGTATAAATAATGTAAAATCAACTTGAGTTTATTAGCCAATAAAATGAACTTCTGCCTATAAACAGTCAGACATTGACTCATCAATAGGTTTTTAGACTCAGTTACTAAAATTTAAACCAATATTCAAATTGCAAGTACTATTAACTTCTTTTATAAAAAATCATTTTCAGGAATGGATTGCAATGAAGAATATGGTTTCTCATAACTAAAATGATGTCTGCTAGAGATAAGCAAATTGTGGTTCATAAAAAAATTCCATGTGGGATTTATTAAATCTAGGTACCACATGATTGAACCTCAATTTTGATTGGCCAATGGCTAGCATAGTGAACATTCATTGTGATTGGTTAGATTTTGTTGATCATCTTGTGATTTTATTTGCTAATTATCTAATCAAATTATGAAATAATTGAGATAATCATTGTGATGATTGTGAAATAACAACAGGTATGTAATATTAATATTGGTCTTTAAAGTTTTACTCAAATATTAAGACACATCATTATGCATATAATAAATGCCCTTAATACTTTATAATCTCTTATAAAGAAGAAAGATCAAATTTATTATTGTGAGATCAAATAAATTTTATCTATTCTTTTTTGCCTTTCTGTATGTTTTCATTAAATATTGCAAATAGTGCTAAAATTTGAGGGTTTCGAATTGAAAATATAGAATATAACAAATCTACATATACTCTTTTGCTAACAACACTAACTTAAATCCTGCAAAGAGACGTAGAGAAGTAGATAAATATATTAGTATAAGATCAAAAAAAAAGTAAAATAAAATATTATTTTAAAAGTAACAATAGTAAAAGTATAAAAAAGAATAAACATATCATCTAACCTGTTATTTATAAACCGCAAACAACGCCTTGAGAAAACTATAAATAAATAAATAAATATATATATAAAACCAAAAAAAGTTAAATTATATAGTTTAAATAGATTACAAACCAAATAGAAAGTTTTAGAATACTTAAAAAATGATTCTCATCTAAGTTACGAATTACCTCGCCGATTACCAAATTACTTTACTGTCTTGTAGAAAAGAAGGTATAGTTTTTAAATATTTATATCACAACCTCTGCGAATTCATATTCGTGGCTGCGAATCAATCCTTGTGACTCTCGTGATGAAAAATCGTTACTTTAATAATACTTTATTATGACGAGATAATCTACAAAAATCAGCCAATCACAATAAAAGTTCGCTATGCTCCAACGGCTATGATCGACAAAATTTTGGTCCGCATTATACAAATTTTGACCGGAGTTTAATTTTTTAATTGTTTATGGTTTGGGTCTATGTAATGGTAAAATTAACCCAGTAACATATTTCACTTAGGGTTGAAAATAACATTTTACAAATTTACAATACATGTAATTTCATGGAATATATAGTACCTAGAGATGGGCAAATTGCGGTTTCTTCAAAAATCCCACGTGGGATTCATTAATTTCACTTAATGGACAGCCACGATTTCTTTATAAAAATTTTACCTAAATTTTTGGTCGTTGCCATTAGCCAATCAAAATAGTGAATTTCCACGTATTTTTTGCAAGGTTTAATAGCAGTAATTACATTAAGCATTCCTTGGTTAAAGGTTTCATCTAATCCAATTTTTTGTAAGATGATTCTAAATATTATTATTACTACGCATGTTACTTATTTTTAAAAGAGTGACTTAATCATAAAGAATATTTTTGTAATGTAAGCGAAAGATACCAACGGCAAAAAAGGTAAATTCTTATTATATATATAAATAAACATATGTGTGAAATGGTATTCAAATAAATTTTAATTAGGAATTAGCTAAATATGTTAATGCAGATCAGATATTATATTTATGCTAGCCAGATACTATGGTAATGCAGGCCAGATAATCTTATTTCGGGATCATATTAAAAATCCTGCGCGTGCCCATCTCTAGTGCCCGCATAGATTTTTCCCGTTCCTGGTTTTGCGCGACAACGTTGCGCAGCTACTTATAGGCTAAACTTAAATGTTCAAACATACCTCTCATCTAACTTCTGAATTACCTTGTAATTTATCGAATTACTTTGACAGTATATAAGGTAAAGCTTGAACTTAAGAATTTTTTTTTCTTACATTCACCTGATTCATATTCGAGATACCGAATCCATTCTTGTGACAGTAAATCGGTTCTACCAGGAACGGAGTTTGTACAACGTACAACGTAGAGTATGGTTTATAGGCATATGAAATGAGGTGTCTCTTTTTATCCGATTGGCTATTATAATCTTGTGACTTCGTCTTGTGATTTCTAGATTTTTACCTATAAGCTTTGGAGAT
>CAJVQA010006658.1:0-14668 GCA_910591915.1 Cetraspora pellucida | reverse complement strand
ATTTCTATTAATTTATTTATATAATTTTCTCAGAATTTGAATAATAAACTACTGCACAACGTTCTTACTAAACTGCTACACAGTGTTCTTTGAAGTTTTAGATGAATCGAACGAGTAAACTGCTAAACTGTTATGTGGCGTTATTAAACTGCTGCATAACGTTCCTCGGTCTAACGGACGAAGCATCAAGTAATAATCATCATTGAATAATTATCTAGTTAAAATCTCTAAACACTTACCTAACGAATAAAATATACCAGGAACATAACGCAACGGAGTGTATGGTTTACAGGCAAATAACTGTGTTCAAAATTTCGAATTATATTGGGAACCGTAGTTACATTATATAACGATAATAAATCATATAAAAAATAAATATATCAAGTTTTAATGATGTTAAATTGCTAAAAGAGGAATGATCATAAAATCGAACAGGTTTGAATGCTATCTAATAATCATACGATGCCAAAAATAGCAAGGTAGAACGATGACAGATATAAAGCTGCGTGCAGCCACAAGAATTTAACCAGAAAAAACCAGCATAAGAATATTGTTCTTTTGTTGTATGAAGTTGACACCTGCTTAAAGTTACTGATTTAGGCACACTAACGCCTGAAATTAATCTTGTAGTTACAATTTCAAGCAGATACTAACTTCAAGCACGATATATGCACGAAAATTTTATACTAAAAAAATTTCTTATAGTAGGAAACGATGCCAAAATGAAGTATATAATTTACAGGCAACTTACTGTGTGATTAGATGATCTTTAATTATATGAAAATCTTGAAATTTGATATTTTCCTAGTCAAATTTTAATTTTATAGTACGTATAATATCAGCTTGTATATTAAATATTGTGGTTAGTTAACTAAGAAACAATAAAAATTTTCGAAGGTTCTTCGTCTAAATTTCTATAAACCTTTGAGTGAGTTTAAAGTTATTTTCAAATTCTGTGTACTAGTGGAATTTGAAAATGGGTTTAAACATTAGGTTATTATTAAGAAATTTTCGAACAAATAACTGATATTAGAATTTTTGTTAAATTGAAGCTGATATAGTTTCTAGCCAATCACAAGTTAGTATTTTTGTAGATTTCCAGATTTATGAAAATCAATTATGTATAGTCGAATATTTAAATTTTTGTAATATAATTGAAAAAAATAGTCTAGTTGCCACCGGCAGTACCAGAGTTTATTGCAGTTGTATTTAAGATTAGAAATTCAAGAATAATGTAGAGTTATTTGGATTTGGATATAATATCAAATAACAGCACATCTTAAATCTGTGCCAGGTTACGCCGATGGTCAATTACTATAACCGTCAGTCAGTTTGACTCATGAACTTAAGCGCAAATCAAATTTTCATTGTAATTATTAAATGAACACAAACTAAATACTGTACATAGATTAATATAAGAGGCAATGTATAAAATAAAATTTTATATCTCTCAATTCGGATGGTTATTCGAGACGTTTTCACTTAATTTATGGTTTTTTTTTGTTTGCTTCTTTTTTTAGGCCGAAATAGCCTGAAAATCTATACTTTCTTTTTCATTATTTGTAGAACAGTATGACTTTCATTTGGTACCATGTCCATTCACTTTGCGCCTTTTAATAGATTCTACTTGAACCCTTATGGGTACACCACTTTTAACATGAATCATTGGGTCCAAATTATGATCAATATCATAAAGAAATGTGAATAATCAGGAAATAAACTTCGACTTTGCCATGTTATAGTGTATTGAAAACTTGTCAAAAGCAACACACAGTTGAGGATTGTCATTTAGATAATCTTCTTTGACTCCTTCTAAAAAAATCATAATTGAAAAAGCATTGTTATCTTTATTTTCTTTATTAAGTTTATTTGATTCTCTACAAAATAAATAAATAATTGTTATAGATTTTTAATATTAAAAAATTAGCTTAATAAAATAGAAAATGCATCTGCATGTTATATTTAAAGTATCTTTTAATAAACCTATTTCAACTTGTAAATTTTCTTGTAATTGTAAAGGTTGTAAAGGTTATAAAGTAGGTTATGGATGTAATGATGCATAGAAAGAGTGATCTTTGATGGCACATTCTAAAAAGTCAATTAAATTAACTTTTAATCTCAAATATATATAAAATTAAATTATATATTACTTTATCAAGAACAATATAAGTATAAGTTTTATGATCATCAGATATTAGTAATAGAATAAAATTAAGTAGAAAAATTTGGAATTTTATTGACACAGCATCTTGGTGCTTACATGGGACCTTACAAATTCAAATAGAACAAGTACATGTGCTAAGTTTGCTATTCACAATGTAAAAAAAATTAGAATTTTTTATACTTGGTACTAGAAATTTGTTATCAATATTTGTTCTTTGTATTTCATTTTCATTAATTTTCTCCCAACTCAGACAAAAAAATCTTTTTGCAATTGGTAGATATTCAAGATATTTATTTATAAAATCAAGTAAACATTATTTATAAAATGGTTTCATATTTATAATAATGAACTGAAATACTTATACAAAATTAAATGCCTAAGTTCTTACAAAACCTATATCTTTCAAGATTCTGAAACTTCTTTCTACATAATTATTTGTATCATTTTTACATGTAGGCAACTCTAAACAATAAGAATGTGTTCAAAAAAATCAACACTCCTATAAAAGCTCAAAATGTCTTTTAATTAAGGATAAGTAGAATAAAATTCTTGCTTGAACTCATGATAAAATAAGTCAATTTCTGAATTTGATAATGTATAAATAATTTTTCTCATTTTTGGCATAATTCATTTTATAAATATGATGTTTGGAGTTATAGAGTTATCTCCAAAATGCTTGTAATATATGAAATATATATAAAAGACAAATTTTAGTTGGATAACATATCTCAAGTGCATTTATTTTAATATTAGAATCATTAGTAAGAAAAAGTATTAGTTCTGTTTGTGGTTTATGACCATAGAATACATAAGAAGAAAGTATTATTTTTAGCATATTAAACTGTTAATTAAATTATATAAATTAGTATGCTATATATAAAATTAATATAAATTAAAATAAGTTTAAAAAAATTTGTTTACTGTTTTTTCTAATGTAATTTTGAGCCTATCTGAAGTGATGAATAATCCAAGTGGAAGAGTTCCAACTGAATAACTTGTATAAAGAAAAGTTATTAAAGTATTTAATAGATCAAATGAAGCTAAGACATCAATATAACAAAGCTTTTTAGTTTGAGAAATTTTTTTATGTATTCAAGACACAAGATTAGTTATTATGCAAAGAATATATGCTTTTCCAGTATGTGCATTATATTCTTGCAATATAACTTTTTCTTGATCTAAGTTATTATAATTTTTAACAAGTCTGCTAGTTGTTCAAACATCAGTGCACTATTTTTACTGCTAAGAGTAGCTTCTCTATATTATTGAAAAAGCTTGGCAGTATAATCATAATTCAAATTTATAGACCAATTTGCAAAAAGTTCAGCCAATTTACTTTTATCTGTTACTTTGAAATAAAGTTTATCCTAATAAACATATAATGCAAAAGCAGGCATATGTCTATCTTTAAAAAATTTTAACAATTTATTAGAAACTTCTTTTTTAACATATTGAAAACTCAAAGACTTTGCTAAATTAATAACATAATTGTGAGTAAATTTTAAAGTTATTTCATAAGAATAAATTAGTGAAAATTATCTATGTTCTAATTATGAATTAACAATTGCAGTACAATAAATATCACATGCTCATAATGATTGAGAATATTTTATTTCAACATTTTCTTGCTTTTTTTTTAACTTCATAACTGTGAATACAATATTTCTTTTCTTAAAATAGAACCTAACTTCTTTTAACTTCATAATCTTTGGTCTGTATCATTGTTATTTTAGAATGAAATTGAAATTTTATAACCAATTAGAATGCCCTATCCTTACTGTTAACATTTATAAACATATCTAGCTCAAATTATAAAATCTTAAAATTATCTTGCATTTGGAATGGTAATATACTATTAAATTTTTGAATCAAATATGTATAATTCTGAAGAAGAACTGACTTAAAACTTTAGACAAAAACTTCCAAGTGAAGACCTATAATAATAATATTGAGTTTTTGTAAAATTAATACAAATTCAAATTTTTTAGTTATAGAAAATCAATATAACAAATACAGAAATTAATCTGCAAAATATTTTCTATTGTATTATCACTTTTTATATTGATATCATGTAACTGTTTTAAGAACTTTAATTTACAAAATATATTGATGTTTTCTTTTGTTGTTCAAAGTAAAAAAAAACCTAATTTGAGAAAATGGGCAACAAGAAAAAAGTTATTACATTATGTATATTAATAATATATATCAATTACTAATCATATCAATTAATAATATAATATCTATTGTGTGCTATTTGGTAGCATCATTAGTTAAATATTTGATATCATCAGTATAATTTAATACAGATTTCAGATATGCCAAATAACATAGCAGTGATGTTTGTAACATATAAGAAAATACTCTATCTATAGCATTGGGTCATATAATTTTTGACATCCTAAATAATTATCTACCAATCAAAATCCAGGAATTGGCATAATATGAAATTTTACAAAAACAACAAAGTTTCTCAAAAATTGCAAATAGCTTAAAATTTTGCTTATTAAATTACCTTTTGCATTCTAATTGAAAAATTTTCTTGCAAAATTTTACTATATATTACAATTTCATAACTTTAAATATCTGAAGTTTTTCTTTTATTTATATGTTGTCTTTGATTGTTTTAATTAGACTAGTTGCTTTGGAAATCATATGACCTAATATTTCATTTTTGCATCAACAAAGTTTTATTTTTATATAATAATTATTCAATAGTGAGTCTCATTTTAATATAATGTTATATAATCAAAAAGAACAAAACAAAACATCATTTTTCAAAAATTGCTTATTTCTCAAAAAATTTGCTTAAGAAATTATCTTTTGTGCTCTAGCAAAAAAAAGTTCTTAAGCAATTCTAATATAAATTTTACTAGTATTTTATCTTATTAGTAATGCTAACCTTAATCTAAATAAACTATAAAAAATTTTTCAATTATCATATAATAGTGAAATTTTGTTAATGCATTTAAATAAGATAAAATGAGATATTAAATTAGTAATTTCTAATGCTCTGAATAATAATCCACTAATCAAAATTTAAAATCTAATGTAATATGAAATTTTATAAAAACAACAAAGTTTTTTCAAAATTGTAATTATTTTATTTATTATTGTCTTTGATTATTTTAATTTTTAGATATTAAACTAGATGCTTTAAAAGTTATATAAATTGATATTTTGTTTTCAATATAGTTAAAATACTATTTATCAAACTTGCTTAAAAACTAACTCTAACTTAGACTAAAATTTATCAATATAATCAACAAAAATTTTTAAGCATATTAGTAATTATAGTTAATAGTTTACAACCTTAAAGCAATATTAATAACTTTTTTATAGTTATAAAAATATAATACTTTATTACTAATTACTAATATTAGTAATAATAAAGTATTTGAAATTATTATTATTTATTTTATTTTTTATTATATTTTTTTTTTTTGAAATACCAAACTAAAAACTTTATTAAATAATAGAAAAATTACATTAAAGATTTATAAACTACATTTGTGTTACTTATTTTAAGATACCCAATATGATATTACATCTTTATTTTTATATAACACTATTATTAATTATTTCAAATTAATTTTAAGTATAGAAAGATTGAAGAAAAACCTAAAGTGATAGTTTTAACATTTAGTAAATACAGTTAGTAAGTGAATAGCCTAAAAATAGCCAGTTTTTAATAAACATAGTAGGGTCAATAGTAGATGTATTTGAGGTATTGGATGCTAATTAAGGAATAAAAATTAAAGAATAGATTTTTGAATATTTGGATTTGTTAGTTATATTGCAAGCTTTTTTCTATTATTGTTGAAGAATGTTACATAATAGCTATATTTGTTGATAGAACCAATTAAGAGAAGCATTAAATAAGGTTGTAAGAAAGAGTAATATTGTTTTATAAAGGAGTATTTTAATATTATTATATAGAGATATAGTGTAGAGGCCTTGAATAAGGTTCATAAAATAAAGATATGATGATATATTAAGGTAGTAGAATAATATAGTATGAATAATATTTATAATTTTAGTAAAGATATTTAATTGTTGAATAATATTTATTGTTAAGCTATGAAGAATTTGTTGAAGATTGAATTTTTGTTTAGAGCAAGTTAATAGATGAAGTATATCTTCAATAATTAACAATGAACACAATTTGAAGTAGTGTATAATAAGAGATAACATATATTAGATTTTGTATAGTTGATAAATTGTTATTGATAATTTTAGTTGAAATAAATAGAATTTTTGATCATTATTAAGGAAATTAAAAATATTAAGATTGGTAGACTATTTAATAAAAAGTGGGTTTTAAAAGTATTTAAGTTGTGACTAAGTAAGAAGTAATTGAATAGTTATAGTATTTTGGAAAAAAAAAGTTTTAGTAGGAATTATATAATTATATCATGTAAAGTAAGGAGGAAGTATTGTTTTAAAGTTGAATGTGCTTTGGTATTTATTAGTACCTGTTTAGCTAAGAGATCAGTTTGATTATGAAAAGAGTTATTAGAATGAGATTTGATTTTATAAAAAAAAATATTAAGAGACTTTTTGTTTTAATAAGATGATAAATGATAAATAGAATATTTTAGTTTTTTATATGAGAGAATTTATATAATAATAAAAATAGTTGAATATTTTTAAGTACAGAAAAATTATTCAAATATATATTATTTTATAAATTTATTGGCAAAATAAGAAGAAAATATATTATTGCTTCAAGTTCTACTTAGGTAAAGTCAGGATATAAAAAAATAAAACAATTAAATTTAATTTAAATATTGTGTTCAGAAATCCATTCAATTTCAATTTTAGAATATGATGTTTGAGCATTAATAATTGAGACATCTGTATAAAAATAACTATTGTTTGGAAGATTTTTTGTTAATAAAAATAATTTGATGAGTTAGTTTTGGTAGTTGGAGAATAATATATATTTTTGTATTATTTGTATTTTTATTTCAAAAATGTATATAATTAGAGTTTGAGTTAGTATAAGTAATAGAAAAGTTTGTTATAGTATATTGATAAGTGCATAAATTTTATAATTATCAATGTAAAGAAAGTAGATATTATCTTTTGTTGGTAACTTAATATTTAAAATATTAATGAAGCTTTGAGGTATTAGCATAGATAAGTTAGTAGAAGTCAATGATATTAAGCTATAAGCAGTGTTGTTAATTGAGAAAAAATCAAATGAATTCTTTATAAAAAGAATTTGGAAATTATTAAGAAGAATTGACTATTAATTTAATAGTAATAGGTGATAGAGTATAATTATATCAAGAAAATTAATAAAGCTATTAATATTAGGTAGGTTAAGATGTGGCTATGTTTGGTAAATAGTATTATTTTGAATAAGATTACAAAGTTTGATAAACCAGAAAGAAATAAATTTATATATAGATTTCTTAGTTCATATATATATATTATTTCAAAATAAAAGATATAAGTTGTTAGCAGTTGTAATTTGTTCAATAAAGAGTATTTTATTATTATGAAGACTATTTGTTAAAGAGAAAGAAATATTAAATAAAAGAATATCATATATTGTTTTTATTATTATAAAGATGTTAGTTGGTAATAAATTTAATGAATTATTAAGTAAAAAATTAATGTTAGGGTTATATAAAAATGAAAGTTGAAAAATAAAAGAAAAATTTTTAGTTTTTAATAAGAATTTAGAGAGTGTATTTGAAAGAAAAAGTGATTGCTATATTTTAGTAAGCCAGTTTTTAATTCAGACTTCACTAATATGTTTAAGAAGTGAAGTAAAATAGAAGATATGTTCAATTGTTGATATTGTAACTTTTTGAGTTAAGTGTTAAAATATTGGAAATTTAAAAGATAATAAATTTGTAAAAAGAATATTAGATGTATTTTTTATTAAATGAAGCATTTTTTTTGTTATAATTGAAAGTAGTTATGAGAGTTTTTGTTGTTGTATTTTGGATATAGATAAAATTTGTAGAAGATATTCTAAAGATGGTTGTAGTATTATATTAAAAAGTATAGAGATTTGTTTGGATACAAGTTTTTTATATTTAATTAATGAGTGAAAGTTTTTAATTTTGTTTTGAAGTATTTCAAAAGTTTATTTAATAGAACTATTTCTATTAAAAAGATACCAAGATACTATATGATTTTATGTAGTTTATATAAAGGTATTATTTGATTATTGTAATAAAGAATTGGTATAGTGATATTTAGTTTGTTTTTGTTTTGAGAGATATATAAAAGATCAGATTTAGTTGAATTAATTTTAATGTTATTAAGATTGTATAGTTGTTGTATATTATTAAGAATATGTTGAAGGGTTTCAGAGTTTTCATTGTACCAAACAGTGTTATCTATGAAAGTCATAGAAGGTATAGTTATTGAAGGAAATAGTATATTGGAAATAATTTTAAGTAGTAAAAAGGTAGTAATTTTAAGTAAATGATTGTTATATTTATTATAAATATAAGTCAGAATTGGATCATAATAAATTTTTCAAAGAAGAAAAAAGTATGTTTTACCTTGTTAGATACCTGATTTAATATGAATTGGTGATATAAGACCATGTGCAGTAATTATTCTTATTTGTCAATCTGTATATAGTTTAGTAATAAGTTGGATTTCTTTAAAAGGAATACTAATTCTTTTGCAAATGTCCTGTAATCGAGATATGTTAATTTTATCAAAGGCTTTAAACATGTCTTAAAATATTATCCAAGCTTCTTTGTTAAAATGTTTGTAATATTCAATAGTATTGTTAAGGATTTGAATAGAAATATGTGTTAAAGAGTTTTTGGTAGTAGTAAAGTTGAGATTAGAAAGGAGTTTATTAGAGTTAATAATATAATCTAGTCTTTGTATAAAGATTTTAGTAAAGTATTTTTTTATTGGTTCTATAATTGAAATTGGATAAACTTAATTAAGTATAAAGTCCAATGAGAATTTTTTTGAAATAAGGAAAATATTAGATATTTTTCAATCAGATAGAATTTTTTGAAGTTGAAGATATTTTGTTAATAAATAATTTAAGAGAAATTTGACCAATATGGTCTACATATTTAATATGTTTATAGTTTGTTTTAAGAGGACCTGCAGCTTTTTGAAAAGAAAGATTTTAAATAATACTTTGTTATTTATCATCAAAGATATTGTTAAATAGGTTTTGGTAATATATTTCAAGTTCAGAATAAGGTTGGTATAGTTGGTAGTAATCAAATGTAAGTTGAATTTGTTAAAAAGATTTTTTATTAAAATATTCAGTAAAGTGAGTGCGAATAGCTTGTTTAATATAATCTTTTTCTGTTAATAAAGAGTTATTTGTTAGAAGTTTATTAAAATATATATTATTATATTTTTTAAGATTTTTTAAAGAATTTTTTAGGTTGTGATTAGAAAAGTTAATTTTAATCCTTAATTATTTGTTGCATTTTTTTTGGATTTGTTATTGGTAAAAGATATTGAGTATTAATTTAATTTAATTAAATTCTTGTTTGATTAAAAAGTGTAAGTTGTTAAAGGTTTGTAGTTCATCAATAAGGTTTTTAAGGTATTTGTTATGTATTCATTAAAAAGATTATAAAAGTTGGATGATTATAGATGATTTTTTAAATGCTGTATTTGTTTATATTTGTAAAAGAATGTATATTGTTTGGAAGTTTTGTTATCTTTAATTTTTTGAATTGTTTTAATGTTTTTGTAAAAAATGTTTTTTAAAACAGCTTTAGTAAGTGCTTTAAGTATTTTATTTCAAATTATATTGTGTTTATTTTGATTTGAAATGTTGAATATTTGGTTTTATAATTGATAAAGACTTTGTGATATTTGATTTGAGTAATTAATATTTTTTTTTGAGTAGGATTTTTAAAGAAAGTTTTTCTTATATGTTGTTTAGAGGGTTTTGTTTTGTTGATAGTTATAGAAATTTCAAGAGTAATAATTTTATGATCTGATTTAAATGAGATATCCTTAAGGATATCAGTGTATTCAATTTGAGATATATTTAAATTTGTCTATATTTGGTCAATTCTGCTATTAGAGGTTAAGCAATAAAATGTAAAGTTTAATGTTGTAAGGAAGAAAAACCAATATATATTTTTAAATTAATGACTAATTAAATATGTGAAGATTTGAGATTCTGAGATAGAAGTATTTTTAAAAGATTTTTATTTTGGTAAAGGTTTGAAATACTGTTGAAATTACCAAGTATTATGAGTTAATAGTTAGAATTGTTACAGAATAGAATAATTTGTTCTTGAATTTTAATACATAATTATTTTTTCTCTAAAATAAGAAGGTATATTTGAAGAATACAGATAAAGTTGTATTTAAAATGTAGATCTAAGCCAATTATATGACTATTATAATTGTGTGTTCTAGTAATATATTTGGAGATTCTTTTATATATAAAAATTCCAATACCTGTTTAGTAAGAATTTTTATAAAAACTTTAAAACTGTTATGATTTTGAAGATTTTGGTTAAAGAATTTTTTTTTTTTTAGAACTAAGATGTATTTCTGATAATCTGAAGATATCAAAGTTATGTTGATTAATAATATTAATGAGTAAGCTTTTTTTTGAATGTTGAAGTAAACTGTTAATATTTAAAGAACTGATTTTTATAAGAATTGAAATTATAAATATGAGAGATATTTAAAGAAAGAGGATATTATTAGTTAAAATAGTGTCAGATAAATGTAATATAAAAGAGATAGGATTTGTGATATTAAGGTTGTTAGTATTAAAGAAATTAGAATCTGTTAATAAATTAGAAACTGTGAATTATTGATATAATTTGATAGATATATTAAAATATTAATAATAAAGTAATTTAGAAAGAGGTATATAATTTGGTATTATACTGTTGTTTAAGTTTTTATAAACATGTGTTTTAGTAAGTATAGTATTAATAAAAATTTTAAATAATTTATTAAATAGATTATTTTTTTTATCAACTTTTCTTGATGATTACTTAAATCAAACTAGTACCAAAATAGTTTGAAAAATTATGCTTTTAAGATGATGATATCTTTGATCCTGTTTAGATATATAAAGCAGATTGTTGCTAACAAACTAAAAGTACATGAAAAAACTAAGGTACAAGTGACTCTTCTAGTAGTTTGTATTGAGGTTAAGTTTTGTTCATTAGTAGACTTCTCAACACATTTAGTATTCAAACCAGAAGGATATTCTGAAAACAATAGAGAAAAACTCTGATTAAAGATTATTAAAAGCTTGAAAACAAACAAACAACTGAAAACACTTTCTTTGGTTTGGCTTTTCACATATCACATTTGTCAATTTTCTCTATTTATTTCATTTTTTATTCAAAAATAGAGAAATTAGCTTTCTTTCTACAAAAGATCAGCATTGTTTACCACTTCCTTTTTCAAACAGTTACATATTGTGACATAATGTAATAGAAACACAACAATCACATATACAACCTAACATATAATATAATGAAAAAACAAAAAAGGATTTAAGTTGGAGAATTATAGCAAATTAGAGATATATAGTAATTCTTAAAATAATGTATATAAAATTTTTACTCTTTTAGCATAAGTTAAAGTATAGTTAGATCTTTAGCAAAGGTCTAAAGTGCTAGTGATCTAAATAGTTATAAATAAGGTATGCTTCTTGACACTTTTTTTTTTTTTTCTTCTTGTATCTCTTTTTAGTTTATTTTAGTTTAGTGTTTTTTTTTTCTTTCACTTCTTTATAAGAAAGTATTATCAAATTGGTAATACTCTATTGTAGAGTAGTGATTAGATAAGCCTCTCAGATTCTTTTTTTCTTTAGGAAATTAGGCAACTGGTGTGACAAATCACTTGTAAGTGCTTATAAAAGTAATTGTAAAATGTCAACTCAGTACATTAAGTCTAAAAATGTTTGTTAGTATATAAATATAAATCTTAATAAAGAGTATTGACAAGACTGCCAAAATGAAAAAAAATAAATAAATAAATAAATAGATTATTTTTTAGATATTAAAGAAAATTTAAAAATGTTTGATTAGGTGGTAAAGTTGAAAGATTATGATAAGTTAAAAAGATATTATAACAAAAATAATTCTTGAAGTTAGAAGAGAAGTTGAAATTCAAAAATAAGTAATAAGTTTTTGCAAAGTTATTGCCATTTTAAGCTTAGCTTGTACAGCTGCAAAAGATGCTGTAGTCTTCTCTGTACATTGGGCCTGATTATCATAATCCCAATCTTCTACATAAATAGGCTTTACTGCCTGCCTATTTATATTATTCTTCTCTAAAAATGGCCTACTGTTTGTAGAATACATTATAATTTTAGAAGTGTCAACTGCTTTAATATTACTTGCAGAAAGGTTTATTGAAAAAAAGATTAAGAGATAATAGGTTTAAAGATATCAAAGTTATTAATTTTTTTTGAAGTAATATATTTGAATTCCTTAATAATAAGAGATTTAGCTTGAGAATAATAGTCTTTATTATATTTTTTTCAGATAAAAAAGATAAAAAGATTTGTATTACTTTGTTTAAGTATTTTAAAGTAGATAATAATTCTGGCTATAAAATGAATATCTGTAATTTGGTTTGTAGTTTTTTTAATAGCTTGGTTATAGCTTAAATTAAATATTTCATTATTTTGAGCTGCTGCTTGAAGAAAAGCTTTAAAGTATTCATAGAAATAATAGGTTTGATAATTAATATTATGATAAATTTTGTTAATTCTATTAATTGTTTTTTAACAGAATCAGTAAGTTTATAAAGAAATTTAATTGGAATTAGGAATTTTAAATGAAGCTAAATGTTTATTATCTTTGTGAAAGATTAAGAAATCTAAGGTAGGATAAGTCCATGTTTGTTAATTAGACTTGGTAGATAAACTTAATTTGTTAGAAACAAGAGCAGAAAATTTTTTAAAAGATTAATTAAAGTAATATGTAAAAAGATTTTGAAAATTATGTTTAGTATAAATGAAAGAACTGTGCATTTGTATTTATCAGAGTTTTTGCAAATATAAACATGAAAAAGAGCAAGTTTTCTAACTAATAGAGTGCACTTTTGAAGAGATATAATAGATTTAATAATAATAGATTAGAGTAGTAGCTTTTTATGCTTTTTAGTATATTTAGTTGTAGTTTGATATTTAAGAAAATTAAGAACTTTGGTTTTGATAATATTTAGAGAGAGACATTTATAAATTTCAAAGAATTTATCAAACCAATTTTCAAGAATTGCTCTATATAGTTTAAAGGAAGGTATTTAGAAAAAATTTTTAAATTTTTTAGTATTAATATTAAAAGAGATATTAACATTTATTTTTTCATCTTTTTGTATTTGAAAAGAAGCTTTGTTAATTAAATTATAACTAATGTTATAATGTAAAGTAAGATGAAGTGGTCAAAAATTTAGATTGCTGCAAATCTTTTTAGAAAATTTAGATAAAAATTTCTTAAAAAGTTCTATTTTTTCAGTTTTATTAAGTAAAATAAATTTGGATATATAAGCTATTTTTTATTGTTCTTGAGATAAAGATTTAGTTTGAAGAAAATAACATAATTTGATATTAATAATTTTGTAAGTACAACTATGATAGATAAGCCAAATTCTAAAAAGAATTGCTGTGATATAATCTAAAAAATGTTTGTTTTCTTGAGAAAGAATATAAAGAAGATTTTTAACATTATATAAAACACATGTATGAACATGTTAAGAGTGAGGAATAATAGCAGTTAGTGTAGAATTGGTATTGAATGAAGAAAAAAGAATAATAATATTAGAAAGTTGAATTAAAATTTGTTTAACAATAAGAAATGCAGATAGAGTATCACTAATTTTTTTAAAACATTAATAAAAATAATTAAGAGGTTTGTATATTAAAGAGACCAAGAGTAGTAGATTAAGTAATTTTGTAGTAACAAGGATAAAATTTGTATAAAATTAACTACATAAATATATGCTAATAGTTAGTTGAATAGGAACTTGAAAATAATATTATTTTTTCTTAAGACTTTTATATTGATTAGAATTAATATCTGATAAAAGAATACAGAGTAATTTGAAAGTTTTCTCATTTATATCAAGTCTATAATGACTTCTGTATTTAGAGTAATAATAATTTATATCATAAAAGTCTGGTTCAGTTATTGTAAGAATAGACATTTTTAAAATATTTTGTTAAGTAAAAAATTGTAAGTATATAATTTTGCAAAAGTAGTAGACAAATACAGAGATTTTAGTATAAGATATAGCTTAATATAGGTTTGTGTAATTTTATAAAATAAGGTATTACAAAATTATAATTTATAATAAACTAAAATAGTAGGTGTGGAAGTGTGGCAACCTAGTGAAGTGGTCAGGTTGTCAACCTCCCAAGTGGTAGGTTGGGTGTTCAAATCCTATCGACAGCGAAAATTTAGATAATTACCTATGTAATATTCATATTACAGCAACTGTTACTAATGGTTGGGTTAGGATACCTGTAATGGCGGTCACACCAGCATGACTGGCAGGTCATGGGGCATC